>VDFB02026130.1:0-49297 GCA_007258455.2 Sequoia sempervirens
CTTTTTCATCGTTTTTCGCCCGTATTTCATGCCCTGCTATTTTTAGTAAGTCCTCTCAATTTTGCACCTCTGAAGCTCGGAACGGCTTGAAATTTTGCACACTGCATCCTTATCATCTTGTTGGTCTGTCGACATTGCCATTTTAGTCATCCTGCTATTTTTAGCCTATTTCTGAAGGTGGTTTACTATAAATAGTAACCCCTTGTTTCTGATAGCTCCACTGTTCTGATTAACTTGAAATCTGGATGAGGCGCTCCTCACCACGTGACCTGTTTGTCGACATCAACGCATGCAATTGATTTACTATTTTTAGCCAGTTTCCAATCTGACTTACTATAAATAGTAAGTGCTCCGTTTGTCTTGAAATTTCACCAGCAGATAGCCTGAAGGATGCTGATCGCGATGGTTTACATCGGTTTTTGAAAATTCTGACTTTTTACGCCTCTTTTTGGGTCCCGAAGTTGGAAACCCTAATTTTCTCTGCATGCGTATCAAACGATCTCTGTTTCTCTTCGTTTCTGTGGCACTGCGATCAGCTCGTGATTCTGAACTGCTGGGAAGCGGCTGCCGGGACACACCTACTAAAAATAGTAAGTTCCTTACTGAGTGATCATCTTCATTTGCATGTCATACCATCGCGAAGCTCTCGAAAAACCCACCAGGAATCATCCGACATGAAAGAAACTTAACGACATACAAACCTAAAACAACCGGAGAAATTGGTCCCGAGAAATTAATTAAGTCTCGTCTTATGTTATACTATTGAAGATCTCGAAAAACCGAAGGAATATCGGTTTATGCAAAAAGAAAAACTCTGCATCTGAACCCTGAAATTTGTCCCAGAAGCTGGACTGCTAAAAATAGAAAGTTGTCCGTTTTCGCTCAAATTTTGCATACGAGTAGTCTAATGTATTCTAAATGCAGTGTGACTGTCGGAATCTCAAAAATGCTGACGAACTGCCCGGAATTTCACACTTACTAAAAATAGTAAGTACCTCGGAATCAGATGAAAACTAGCTGAGAGCGTGTTGGAAACATGCTGACAACGATGTTAGTCTCAATTTTCAATTTACTCACTTTACTTGACCTCAAATTGACCAAAGAAACGCAAACCCTAATTTCAGACTTGGCCAAATTTCATGTTAAAGCTCACAGACGGGCACATCCCGGAAAGGTAGACAGAACGAGAGAGAGACAACAGCAAAAACAAACCAACATCAAACCAAAAGCAAAGCCAAAATTAGGGGGGTCCCCATTTGCAATGGGGCGATGTGTGAAAAAGGTCACAACAGGTCCATCATTGATGAGACAGATCAATGTCAAGAATACAATCTTCAAATTAAATACAAATAAGAGATCGATTCTTACAAGGTCAAGGTGTTGATGTCGGCGGTAAGTCCATAAGACAGATCACAATGGAAGAGCACATGATTTGAGGCACTAATGAAAGAATAAATCAAGAACGATAAAGTTCAAGACTTGAAGAGAATGGAACATATGAGAAATGGACAAATTAAAAAGAGCTATTCGACAAACAAAGATAATAGGAGCCCCGACCATTATATGAGTTTGGAATTAATAAGGTAGCAAACACCGTATGAAGTATTGGGTTTCCCATTGATCGCCTATATTTGAATGACTCGTCTCCTAGCGCCGTCGGTGATATGACCACCAATCTTAATCTTTGTTGGGAGTTCAACTAATTGTGACTATAAGACAAGAGTTGTGTATTATGCTATAGACGGGTTGCACATGTGTAAAGGCACGATAAATTTCATACAAGGCAGCCGATGGTAATAAATTCAAAGACAAAGGCTTATTACATCACCAATGGAGATTATCGTGACTAACTTCAAGCTGATCTAGCGTCGTCGTAGGTGGAGTTATTAGGCCTTCTAAATATTGTTGGATTGGAATAATTTGCATCGCGTGAAAGATATATTGGGTCTGTTGTCTCATACGCCAGGAATCAAGGAAAGACAAATTGAATCAACCAATGCTTCATGGTTAAGGAGTTTTAATATTAAATATAAATTGTTTAAGAGGGGCGACTTACATATTAAATAAAGCATATGTCATTCCAAAAGATATGAAGGAAATGTTGTTATGAAGCAATACGACTTTGTTAATAAAGGGACGCGATTTATTACTATGAAGTAAAACAAAATTATGAAGAAAGGCAGCGGCCAATAAAAATAAAAGATGTGAATAATAGTAAGAAACTAATCTACAAGGCAGTAAATTTTATTTATGAAAGACAGTGATTACATCTTGAAGACTATTTAAAAATTTAATATATAGTCGTCACTCTTGGGGCAGCGACCTCCAAGAAGGGACATCATTATTAGAGGTGTCCTATTCATTCTTTCAAAAGGATATAAAATAGATTGGTGGATAAAAGGTATGGAAGTGGATGGCCGTGTAAAATCGAAACAGTAGAGTATATTGTGTGAGCATTGAAGAAAAATCTTGCATCACAAGAAGGATAGGAGAAAGTGCAGAGTGTTGAATGTCAACATTCAACATATATGAAGACAATAATTCAGATTTAGGTTAACATATGTTACGACCCAATTCTGCGTAAATTAAAAACTTTCCAATTCTCACTTAAAACATGTAAAAGTAACATATAACAAAGATAATACAATAAAATTTCTTCCTTTTTTTATTGATAAACACGTACAAGTTACAATATGTTTCCTCATGAATTTCATTTTCATTGCAAATACAAATCAAAGTTTAAAGTAATACAATTACATACATAGCTCGTAAGCTTTTGCACAAATAGAAGTAAGGAGGTCCAGGAGATTGTCCTTTCAAATCTTGGTACATCGGCCGCTCGCTGTGGAGGAGAAACATCACTCGGGCGCTTTTCCGCCAACCACGGACTTATAATGCGGTCCCCCGCACGATCATTTTGCAATGAACGGCCCTCCCTTCGAAGAAGAGATTGGTAGGGTATCCTTTAACGATTACCAACTGAGCATAGTGTTGTGTCCTACTCAACTAGAACCTTGCTATTTCACAATCTCGATCTAGTACTCGGATCACAATGAACTGACAGTGTAGTCTCAACTATCTCACATCTAGGTGGATGTTGTACCTTTCACTACTTTGGCCAAAGTATTCTCATTCTGTACTTCGAATGAAGGTCATCTATCATAAACACTACTCAGGGCCGATTTGACTTAAGGCTTCCTTACTCTACGCATAGGTTTGTCTTTCAATGGGTGAATCCGTCATCCCAGACATCCTACAATCATACGAACCTACTAGAAATGAAAACAGTATTCAAGTGTCTTGTATCAATCCTCCTAACTAGGAATTCTTTATCCTAGGAGTACTAAACTTGTCTCAGTTATCCTAATAACTTAAGCTAAAAGACTTCACTTGATTCTGCTATCATTTCGATCCTAGTAGATAAATAATACGTCTACGTATTCTCCATATATAGAGATCATACACAACATGCAATAACCAATCAAAATGCAAATAAATCCTTCCCCTTTATCTTTTCCATTATTTCGTTTAAATGCAAGAAAAATAATCTAATCCCTTAAGCTTTTTACTCATATATTCCCTTTTTCACAATTCCCCTAATCATTGAATCCTTTTCACATTCTCTTCTTAAATGAATTGCTTTAATTATTCATCAAAACAGTTCTTCCCTATTAGAACTAATTGAAATCAGCAATCACAAAATCAAAAATGGAAACAACACTTCAATAAAAATTATAAACTAGGAAGATTCATGCCTGATTTTAAAGCTTCTCCTTCCAAATTTGCTCTTCTAGATTCTCCTTCAAATAAGCTTCCAGGTTTCAGCTAACTATGGCTTCTTTTAATAAAAGTATTTCACTCTATAGTGAACTCCTATAACTCTTCTCTCAGACGTGTTTCCACCACTCAATTCCTACTCAGCTATACAAAATCCTCACTATATACTCAAAATGACTTAATTCACTGTGACTGGTAAATGCTGGAAATAATTTACTGTGCTTATCAAACTCAGCAATACAGGAAAACTCAGGCAGTACAATAAAATGGATATGGAATGAAAATAGTAAACTCAGATTGCTCTCAAAGGCGTGTTTACAATGAATGGAAGGGCGTCATTATATAGGGCCCGAATTGCAACTGTTTTCCCTTTTAGAAGGCATGCAGATTGACAACAAGTGCCCAGAATTTGTTAAAAAGACATTTGGCGGATTCATAAACCCTAAGTCATCAAATTGAAGGTGATTCGACCTCCTTAGAGTCAGCAAGAGAAGAATTTTTCAACTTTTATCTTAAAAAAACGTCACACGTTTTCTTTTGGCCAGTCGTATTTAAATGAATGACTTATACACGTTAGATCAAGGTTTAAAAGCTTCCACGTTCGCCATTTTTGATGCCCTAGGAATAGTGTCGGCCATTATTCACTGACCTATTCTCTGGCTGTGCGTTTCAAACGCGTTTTTTTTCCCTGCGCGTGGCTTTTCACGCGATTTTCATGCTTAAAACGTATCTTTCCTCTTTTTAAATATTTCAGATGTTCATTATAAACATTTCAACTTTCTCTTTGATTTGATTAATTCAAACAAAAGACCCGATTTCCATAATGAGATTAAAATCGAAATATTTCATTATGGCTAAAGGATTTAAATCCTTTGAGTTCAATTTTTATTCTATTGAATATTCTTCTATGTCAATTTAATTTATACATTTCACATTTTAACCTTAATCATTTATATATTTAATCATATATGTATTTTAATTAAGCGTAATATTTCTAAATATATAAATATATATATTTTCCGACATTATATTGTGAAATATATATAGATATATTTATATATAAGTAAATATTACCTTAATATTAATACATATATTTAAATATATAAACATATAATACATTTACATTTATGTATTTATGTATATATATCCATACATATAATCACATTGTTATATATACATTAATACATAAATATTTATGTAATTTTGCTAGGCAATATTATAAAATATTATTTTCACTACAGATATCAAACGGAATGTGTACATATATATATACCTGTGTTTACGTATGTATGCATACATACATGTCAACACATGTGTACGAGCATATCCGTCTGCTTAACATACACATGTATTGATATGTCTGTACATATAAATACGTGTTCACAATATATAGATGTGCATGCGTTTCACATTCAATCATTAACACAACATTCACACCATTCATACTTGGGTCATGGTATAGCAAGTCTGACATTTAAACAATCACATTCCCTAAGCATAAAGAAGTGAATTTAGAATCCTTATGATCAATAAATAAGCCTACGGTTGACTTACCGTTATCTCGACAAACAGACTTGGCTTACTCAATCTATAGTATGTGTGTGTATGCTCAATTTGGTAACCGTTACTGTTTACCCGACCAAGTTCCTCCCCGAATGATGTCTCTCCTCTGTCCGAAGGAACAGTCTTCGTACCTGCACATCATGACATGACACCGGCAGTCATATGCTCATAACAAGGTAAAAACATCTCACAAGTTAGAATACTATTATTCCATAATTGTTTGCAACATTTAATCAAGACTAATCATTTAGAAGTAACAATCAAATGAAATAATCATTTAAACATAACTCATTCATTTATTAACGAGATCAACCATGTTTTATTCATCATCAAGATTCAAACATTACAATCAATTGCCCTATACAATAGTAGCTATAATATCTGGATGTAACAACATATATGAAGAGAGTGTTAATGTTGTGCAAGAAGAAAGAACGTGTGTAAAGAGTGAAAGAAGAACAAGAAGTGTGTATGACATAAAAAGACATATCATTCAAACACAAGAAAATTTGATGAGGAGAAAAGAATAATTGTGTAAGGCACAATTTTTGTAAAGAACGTTTATATGATCATTATCCATTGAAGAAGCAAATAAAAGAAGACAAAATATCTTTGTAATTCAAGTAGAATTGTAAGCACATTTGAAGAAGATCTAAAAGCATATTAATGTAGATTTATAAGCATATCTGAAGCAGACTATTGAATCATATTTAGAGCAGATTATTGAAGCATATTTGGAACAGATTGATAAGCATATTTTGAGAAGATTATTGAAGCATGTTGGATCAGATTTGAAGGGATTTGTTGATGGTCAATGTAACACAACAACGTTAAAACAAAATATTTCTACTCTATTTACCCTGAAAAAGATAAATAACCTAAAGCTACCTATCTTCGAAGGTCTCTGTAGTTGGTTCTCAAATGTGCTGATGTTGTTCAATGGCCTATGCAACTGTAATGTTCAAGGGGCCTTCTAGTAAAGGGATACAAACTGCATAGTAAAAATTAATCTAACGTTTGGGGGTGTAAATAAACATCAAAAGATAGAACAAAGCTCACGACAGCAAAACATAAATGTAGATTTCCTTTAATTTAGACATACAAAATTCATAATGAGCACTCCTTTCAAACAGCTAAACCATAAAATGATACAATCCATAGAACAATCTATACCATAGCATTCATTCATAGTGCACATTCAAGACATACAATCATTCACCATTCATAAACTTCAAAATCAACAAGAACACATCACCAGCTCATCATTAAAATTCATAGATCAATAAACACAAAGAAATCTCATTCATAGATAACTCAATGAAAACAGCCTCAGATTCAGAATCTTCTATTGACTTTCATCAAATAAGAGACATTTATGCACAGCATTCACTGGAATACACATGAGTATCGTTCATCAACATCACCATTAAAACTAAAACTTGGAAATAACATGAATTGTATTAATACTGTAAAAATGTCTAAGTATCTTTGCATAAAACCATAATAGCTTCTGAAACTAAAAAATATCCTAACTTTCTCTTTTAGGCAGCTAATCTTTCTTCAATTAGCCAACCTTTACAACATGGCGACAAAATCTACATATAGACAATTTTAACACTAATTCCTCTCATCAAAATTTAAGATCCACCAATCAAGGAGCAACTGGAACTGCATAAGGTAACTGTCCATTTTGATCTTTAGTTAACAGTTGATGACTCTGTATCAAAATTTGGATGCAAAAGGAGAAGGTCAAACTGTTGGGGATCCTCAGTTGAATTGGTGTCATATTCCTGAAAAATAGGAGAGAGCTGCCCAGCTCGCCGTATCATTTGCTGCTTCATTCAAAAAAGGATATCTCATAGACACTTCACTCCTTTGTCTTCTGTTCAAGTAAATATTCATCATAACTATCTAATACTTGTCTAAGTATGTCCACATCTGGCCCATCTACCCAATTTTCTTCAAATTTTATTCTTTTTAATTCAGCAAAGGTGAACTTTTGCATGTCATCCAACTTAGCAAGCTCCTTCCAAGCAATCTTTACTACCTCTTTGATGTCCATGAACCTATCAATCAACAAGTCATCACCATCATCTCCCTTCTGCATTGCCTCTTGGAATCTATTATTCCATTTGTTTCTTAATTCATCAAGAGGGAAACCATCCTTCACAGGAACATCTTCATTTACCATCATGGCTATAATTGCTTCTAACTCCACAATTTGATCTGTCAAATCTTTCCCATCCTGTTGCACCTCATTCCTATTTGCAAAAATGAATGAAGTCCGGAATTTGATAATGTTAATAGTTTTATTAATAAAATAGTCATTACCTTCTTCAAGGATGCATTGTTCTAGGAGTGTTTGTTGAGGCAGTTTATTAATTTCTTTCAATTTACTCACATGCTCTCTGTATTCTTCCTCTTGCTTCCAGAGGGTGTCAACATATGTAGTCATGTCACTGACTGACTCCAATGCTTCTTTATGAACCTTGTGGCTTTCAACAAGCACTTCTTCCACCTCTTGATTCAACCTATCAGTCCATCTATCCAACATCTTTACCTTGCTTCTCAGCTCAACAAGATCATTAGCTTCTTTCTTACTCAACAAAATTGTTGTCTCAAGAGTAGCAGATTGTATAGAAACAGGAGAGGATAGGTGGTGCAGGAGCACCTAGATCTTGTAAATGCCTTCAAAAGGCTAATTGGTCCAATTTGTGTGATTAAGTTCAAAATCATGTGTCAAGGCTATGTAATGATTAATTTGGATGTATTTAATCCTTCTAATAGGTCTAAAGTGGTCAAAGTGGGAAAAAGATGTAAAACTTGCATTATTGTCAAAAGTTGTTAAGTTGACAATAAGAAAGAAAATCAAGAAAATTAAGAGTTAAGGGGGTAGTTAGGGAGTTTGAACCGATGGAGGAAGTTGGGAAAGTCAGTTGCTAAGAGGGAAAAAGTTATAAAAAGCATGTATATGGCGAGGAAGGAGAGATCATTGTATTCTTGTAATCAAAACTTTGAAATAAAATCCCAGTTCTGCAATTTATGAGTTCTCTCCTTTTACCAGTCCTTGTATAGACTGTACTGAAGCCTAGAGGTTGTTAATTTATTGTTGTTTAATAAGAATCATTCATTATCTTGAAGTGTTTTGAAGAAGATTCATTCAATTTAGGGGCTTTAGAAACTAGAATTTGTTAAACCCTCAAAACAGGGTTTCAAAGTCTTTTAAGGGAACAAGGTCTCCATCCCATCGATGTAGGCAAGATAGGTTGATGGGATGGATTGTAATTAGTGTCTTTTTGTGTGTCTGGTGTTTGTTTGTGGTGGCAGGACAATGGATAGCAAGAACACACGGATATGATGCAATTTTCAAAGCAAATTCTAAGTTTTCCACTTGGAAATGAAGGTTACAAACAAGGTTCCAAAAACGAGTGCGCCTCCGATGGGTTTCGATTCTGATTCCGATCCCGCCAGCTTGGCGGGATCAGGTCATCAAACGTTACAAGGTTTTCAAACCTTGAGAGTTCCAATTCCAATTCCAATCCCGGTTCCAATTCCAATAGTGCTATTTATTTTAGTTCTCTAGTTCCTAATCTTCTCCCGATCCCGCTCCCGACAGGTTTAAAATTTTTGTTGGACTAATCTAAGCTTGTCTTGTAGGAATAAACAATGTTAGGAGCATCCGAAGAAGTTTCATAAAAGGAAGGGTAGGTTGCAAAAAGCTCAAAGGGAGTAGAACCAAAGAAGATAAACGTGGAGCAATTGCCTTACACCTTCAGATATAAACACCAAGATGCCACCCTTACAGCTAGCAAGTTAGACTCAGAATGGGCAGACATCACAGACACTAACCTAGGCCCATTATATTGTGAGGAGCTGATTGTGGACACTTTTTCAGAAGATGTGATTGGGAGGACTGTTAGAATAGCCCAATTCAGATTGGCACATGTTACACTCCTCCCCCTATCAGTCCAATGCCCAGAGCTCATACTCACAACAGCAAGGGCATACAATCCTTCATCAAGACAATGTATGGACCTCCAGGGGAATGTGATCATTGATCTATCCCCTCAGATGATGAGGTTCTTGTTTAATGCGCCTACCCCCAAGAACCCCAAGCAATTGACTGAAGCAGAGGCGTTACAATTATTCAATAGGGACAAGGAAGCTAATAGGTCCCACATGAACAAGAAGTGGTTGAGAACTGAGAAGAAGTCCCTAACCAAGGTTCCTGAACAACCCAAGAGGGGAGATTTCAAGAAGGAAATAGATGACTTGATCATGATGCTTTCCAGGGTATTTGGAAAGAGGGACTCTGCATACTTTAAGGAATGGATGTTGCCATTCATTAAAACCATTTTGGATGGTAGGAAACAATTTTATTGGGGCATGATTTTGTCAGATAACTTGCACAACAGAATGCTGAAGGTGGGGCAAACCAAAAACTTCTTCATGACTTCTTATGTCTTATATTTAGTTGCAAGAACGGGCATATTCCTTGGACTGAATGCAGTGGGCACATTGGGAGAGCCTCCTGGACAAAACAAGGCATGGGAGCATTATCATCAACTGACCCTACAAACTTCTGAGCTACACTATAGAAGGGTCAATGATGCATTCCTCTATGTCATCATTAACCGGTTGACATGAGATGTTGGATACAGGATGAGTAGGGAGGCCGTGGCTTTCATTGTTGAATGGGAACATTGGTACATCCAATACCCCAAGTTCGCTTATTTTAGGTTGGCAGGATTTGATGGCCATCCTCATATACATCCAAGATGTTGCAGTGATAGGATTGTTCTTATGGAATTTATATATCAGGCTATGGGAGTCAATACAAAGTTTGCCAACAAACACAAGCCAAGGTGCCACAAATTTCCCATGAAGTTGGAAGAATATTGTTGTGTCCACAATTTGGCTGAAAAGGCAGTATGTGAGGAATTTAGTTATTTAAAGTTAGGATTGTATACAACCAGGAAACATTTTGACCCGAAGCACAAGATGAATGGCCTAGCTCCTAGCATTTTTGATAAGCATTTTAACTTGTTAGAGGATTTTTGGATTGATTTGCAAGATGGCTATGATTTGAGGAAAAGAAGTTATGAAAGGCTTACCATCCCACTGATGATTGAATATGGGGTGAAGGCGGACATTCCTAACACACTATCAGATCATGGTGTGGTTTTGGACCCCGAATATGAAGCGGAAAATATAGGTACTAAAGGATTCGATCCAATAAATTGGGATGAGGAATTCATTGACATTAAACAAATTTCTAAGACTGTAATGGATAGAAGCATCCAATGGGTGGTCATGAGGATAAAGGAGCCAGAAGCTCAATCCTCAAAAAAGAGGAAAGCACCAGGTACTCAAGGATATAGAAGAACAAAAAGGAAGACAGCTCCTAAGGAACAATTGGAGTACTATCCTCCTAGCTTTGGGGGAGATGTTGATCCAGGAGTAACTACTCAAGAAACCCATGAATCACAAGGTATAGAAGGTACTACAGCCGGAGTAGCAGTCTCATATCAACCTTCTCTCCCAAAGGAATCCACTAGGAAAGTACCTGCAAGTAGCCTCCATGAGCAGGATGAGAAAAATAAGCAAAAAGAGATTGAAATTCATGACATAGACACCAATTCAGAGGCCACACAATCAGACCATGAGGCTCTTGTAATTGCATCTGCTCAGGATATTCAAGATGTTGGAATTGAGCATGTTTTAACTACAGAGGACCAGTGGAAACTATTTGGCGATGCTAAGGAGTCCGATGCTAAGGCACAAGTTGATGCACTTGCAAAGCAACAAGAGGCTAAAGCTATAGCAAAGATTGAAGATATTGCAAGGCAGCATAAGGAAAAGGAAGACCTCCTGCGGCAACAAAAAGAAAGTGAATGGAAAGCTAATGCAGAGAGGGAGAAATTGGCCCTCCTACATGTTGATGTGTTTTTCGTGACCGCACCAACACAGAATAAAGTCGCCAATGCCTACCCTATTCTCTCTTGATCAAAGTATCTAGCACGCTAAGATTGCGAGAGAGTTCGTGCGTTCAACTCCAAAGTTCTTTCAATGCGAATAGTCTCAGTTGGCTCGATGTGATTTGTTGGTATTTCAAGGGGACTTATGGAATTGTTCAACAGCAGAGGAAGGGTAGTGGTTGTGGTTAAGAAAGCTCTAATCTACTCTAAGGCGTGGGACATGGCGGTCAATTCTCACAAGCTTCAACCAGGCTCGCTTTGCCTCGCTTCGGACAGCCTCCACAGAACTGGTGCAATCTTCAAAGGAGTAGCTCAAGGTGTTCAAATCACAACTTAGCATGAAAATACCATCACAACGACGCATATAAACATACAAATCATGATTGAAGTTAAGTACATGATATTCCAGTTGACCACACAAGGCGCATTCACCATCAGCGAACACACTAGTGGTATGGATAGACGAAGTTTGCTCAAATTGAAGACCACATTCCACAACTAACATCTACTTGCAAAAAAAAATGAAATTAGGCTACTCTATGCTACTTAAAGTAGAAGGGATGAAGAAACCTCGCTAGCTATTCATAACAAAGACGAATTTCACCATCAATGAAAAGATCTTTTATTATGAAAGTTTTACACAACAATTTCTTGCAAAAGTTTTCAAAGGAAAACTTTCCTTCTTCTTCAACTACACTATTAATCTATACTAAGCTATCTCTAAGCTATCACCTAGCTGTCTCTCTATTCTAATCTCTACTGTCTAACTTCTACTTCTAATGACCTACAAATGAGGGGGACTCCCCCTTTATATAGTTGGCCAAGTCCAGCAGACGGCTCAGATTACAATCGGCCGGATGGCCCAGATTGTGCAACCTCAGCCCTAAACAAGATTCACCCTAAAAACCGCCACAAAGAAGAGTGGGGCAATAAATGAGCCATTAATGTCCATCATCCTTCTAGAAGATTCCAGCCTTGAAACGCGTTCACACTGTTCTTGATCTGACTGCAAACTGGATGAAGTTTGATTATCATGGCTTCAACTTCTTGGATTGATTGATAGGCACGTTCTCATTTTGAGATTCCAAGGCTGCAACCTCATTCCTCTGGCGGATGATTTTCTTTCTTGATGTTGTTCTTCAACCTTGAAGTACTTGAGGATCATTTCTAACTTTTGAGTCTTCATCTTGAGCTTTGAAAATATTTCTTCTTTATCACTTGAGCTGGGCACATACTAAGTCTCAACACTTAGCCATTTTCTCCAAGTATTTGCCTCATCTCCCCAAGTCATCACCGTTTGGTCTCGACGTTCCTCCTGCAAAACAAGCAAGGAGGAGAGCATTAGAACACTTCATAACATAAATTTACCTCACTCACCTGATTTTCATGCTTTGATCTCCAATGTCCGATTGATCTCATCATTTTCCTCCAGCACAACTTTTGCCTTTAAATTCCTCTTGCCTTAGAATATTTTCAAACTTTTACTTAGGAAATTCATTATTTAAGTGCCCATCAAAAATCTCCATCCCGGAAGCCTTGGCGAAGTGCAGAGGACTTTGAAATCCACTCCTTGTCGAAGATCTTCAATACCCAGAAGAAAATTTTCTTCAGAACTTGAAGAATTCATGGGTATACAACGAACGGGTTCATTTAATTTTCTAGAATTTTGAACCTTCGCAAAATATTTTTTTCAACAAATTTATTCTAGTTCTTCATTCTTGTGAGCATTTTCCTGTTCTGACTTGAAAATTTTGATCAACCTCGCGAAGCTAGCACGTCTGACTTCTCCTCCGGCAATTTTATTCATATCTCAAGAAATTTCATCACTTCAAGTCTAGGCGTAATTTTCCTCTAGAGAGGTAGAATTTTGTTAACACTTAGAAAAATATTTAAATTCCATCAATATTAGGCATCAAGGAAGAATTTTCCTTAGAAATTTTTCATTCCTCTATCTTCAATCACTTTGCCTGTGAGGAAAAAAAAATTTATTATCAACTCACTTATACAATTTAATGTCCATTGCCTTGGGCGCATTTTACCTTTCATGAGGAATATACTTCTTTTAAGTTCCAACGCCTTAAAATTATTCTTCCACATTCCCCTCTCCTTAGGCTCATTTAATAGGTTGAGCTTCAAATTTGCATGCCTCAAACCTTTTCCAAAAACTCTTCTCTTCCTCAAGGCGCATTTGGAGGTCCTTGCTTTAAATGTGTAACACTTAGAAATTTTCAACTGACTTCCATTTGTCAAGGGCGCACATAGAGCTGCATGCTTCAAATTTGCTAAACTTAGACAATTTTCTCCAACTCCCCACAAGTCTACGGGCGCATTCAAAGGGGGGAGCTTCAAGTTTCAATGTCTTGAATATTTCTTGAATTCTTCATGCAAGGCAAGGCGCAAATGAGGGGGTGAAGAATTTAACACTTGGAATCTTTCTCCTACATGCAACGCCTTAGATTCCCTTTATCCTGCATGGGTGCATTCAAAGGGGTAAGGTGGAAGTCAACATCCTTGTCTTCTTCCTAGCTTGCATGGCGCATTCAGCTTGTTGAGGAGGGAGGAATCTTTTTCAACGCCTTAGCTTTTGTCCTCACATGCCTTGATTTGGGTGCAAATGGAGGCATGAGGTGGATGAAACATTTTGACTTTGCCATTTTTCTTGACTTCCATGCTAATCTTGGCGCATTTAGGCTAGGCAAGAGGATGAACTTATTCCTTAGAATATTTTCTTGACATGCAATTACCCTCTTTGACTTGAGCGCATCTAGTACATGATGTAGGATGGGCGCATTTGGCACATGCAAGAGGATCAACTTACCACACCTTAGCCATTTCATCACCATTAATTACTTTTGTGGGCGCATTTTGCCTACGTAGGAGGATGGGCGCATTTTGATGGGTGAGGAGGATATTTCTTGTAGAAACCCCTGTTCTAACTGATCTCTGAACTGTCTGTATTTTTGCTTGTTTTTTGACATTTTAGGTTTTTTTTGTGTTTTTGTGCATAAATGATATAATGCGATTTTTGCAAGAAATTGCTAATAAATTCAAATAAAATACTACAATGCCAATATTGATGGAAAATATGAGATCTAATGATGCCAATCAATATATTAATCTACTAGAGCGATTTACAAAGAGATCTGATAACAGATGAATGAAAAAGCAAAGCTTTTATTGATGAAAACCTGATATTGCAGCCAACTGATAAACTTCATGAAATGGTACGGCTGAAATATAAATCCACTTTCTCCTGCACCAGATGAAAGAATAAGATGCCAATGGTATATGCGCCTCCAGTGATGAAGTCAAACTGCCAATAAAGAAGGCGATTTGCCTTAAACAAAAAGTACAGCCCTTTTAGAGATGGTACGGCCTACAACAATAAAGGTACGGCTTGGAACAGCAGCAAGCATACAATAAAAGTACGGCCCTTGATTAGAATGTCTAGAACTTGTGAAATAGGCGCCTCAGGAAGAGAAACCCTTCTGGCCAAAGCACAGATTGAAAACCCTGAAGATAAATACTCTGTGAACGTTCTGTGATAGCTTTTGAATGAAGATATCTCTCTGAAAGCAATAGATCAGCTGATATTTCACAGCCTCTGAATTGCAACACTGAAGATGGCTCGTTCTCCAATGCCTGTAGACAACTGAAACCCTAGGCTTCGTTCTCCGGAAGAAGACTTGATCAAAAATTCAATATTCAACATAATCAGCTCGAATTCCAATGAAAACCTGTAGAAACCCTAGTTTCCCCTATTCTCCAATCTGACAGTTTTGTTTGTCTTTTCTGACGTTTTTGGTTTTTTTGCAATTTTTGGGTTTTTTGCATGAAATGAAAGAATGCGATTTTGCTTGAAAATAAATGATAAATTCAAATAAAATACTTAACGGCCAATATAGATAGAAATTACAAGTTCTACTGAAGACGCTTCTTTTATTGTTCAACTGTAATCAATACAATAAAGATCTGATAGCATGCAATAATAAAAATAACAATTTTTATTGAAAACCTGGTCTGCTGGTTGAGACGCCAAAAAGGTGAAGATTAGGCACGCCTCCCAATAAATATTGCTTACTCCTCCCTCTGGATGCTGGCGAATGGTCTCTCAGGTGTCTGCGCCTTATGGAATAGTGTCCCAATGCCAAAAGAGAAGGCGTTTCTATGAAGAGAAGAAGTACGGCTCAATGAGATGGTACGGCCCTGCTGTACAGGTACGGCTGACAGCAGCAACACTTTTAATAATAGTACGGCTTCTTTTAATGCCTCCAGAATATCAAAGAATAGGCGCCTTGATGAATAGAAGACCTCTGGATAAAAAAAATACTCTGAAACCCCTGAATATGAATATCTCTGAAGCTCTGTGATTCCTCCTGAATGAAGAAACCTCTGCTGCAATAAATCAAGTGGTATTTCACACCCTCTGAATTGCTTCCGATGGAGATGGCTCGTTCCCCAAGGAATTCGAACTTGAAACCCTAAAGTCTCTTGCTCAGATCAAGTTGATCAGTTTCTCAAAATCAATAATCACATAATCGCCCAAAACCCAAGGCAAATGCACTATAATGCTCAAAAGTGCGATTTCCTCAATAATAGGGTTTTAATAAAATATTCACTTTTAATTCTTTTAATTCTTCCATAGTCTCAGCCAAAATATTTTATTATAATTTAATGATCAATTTTGGCCCCTTCTGATGATGGCGCACCCCTCAAGAAGAATCACTTAAGTTATAATTTAATATTATAACTTTATATTATAATCATTAAATAATTAATATTTAATTAATACAATTAAATATTAATATTTCTCTCGTTACTCATCCGATGACTGTTCCGTTGTTCGAACATGAAGTGATTCTGAACGCTGCCAAAGCCATATACCGCTAAAAATAGCAGGGTCCCATCACCGTACCAACCGCTAAAATAGCAACTCGAAGAAGTTCCTCGAGAGCCCAAACGAAGCTTCCATCGATCAAACTCGCTAACCGCCGTTTTAAGCTCCGGCGATCTCTATCCGCCCCATCGGGCCACGAGGGTCGTGGTGATAGCCAATCCTCAGATCTCAAAAGATGTCACCAGAAGGACATGACAAAACCCTTATATCTCCTCAAAAAGGACTCTTTTCCCAAAAGGCATCATTAAAATAAATTCAACTTTTCTTTTAATTTTCAATAGTTTCCAAGCACTTTTAATTATAAAATATAATTAAAAGTGGCCCTCTTCATGATGGCTAATTCCCTTCAAGAATCACTTAAGTTATAATATTCAATAATATTATAACTTTATAATATAAGCTTCAATAATTGATATTTAATTAAACAATTAAAATATTAATATCTCCTTCAAAATATGTCCGATTCACGAACCGTTTGAAGCTGGTGAAGAAGTGATTGATTCTGCTCATGACCAAACCATACTGCTAAAAATAGCAGGGGTACTCCGCTGATTGCCAAATACTGTTAAAAATAGCAATTCAGGCAAATAGTGTCCGAATGATCCCGAACGAAAGCCAACTGGTAAAAACTCAGACAACTGAAGCCAAGCCAAGCTCCATCAAGACCCTCTATCCATCCTATCAGCCTACGAGGGTCGCATAATAGGCTAATCATAAGCTCTGAGAGATGTCAACTGGAAGGGGACATGACATTTCTTATACTTAGAAACTTTTTGCATGCCACTACCTTGAGTTGGGCGCATTTGAAGGTGGAGCAGGATATAAGCATCAGACTTGGCAAAATTTTCATCTCATGCCAACTTCTCTGTGTCCTATTATTTATAGTAAATCCTTTGATTTTCATATCTCAAAGGCTCAGATTGCTTTGAAATTTTGAACACTGGATCTTCATGACTCCGTCAACCTGTTGACACTGCTATTCTGAGCTGGCCTGCTATTTATAGCCCATTTCTGAAGGTGGTTTTCTATTTATAGTAACTGCTTGTTTCTGATACCTCCACAACTCCGTTTGATTTGAAATTCGAATGACGTGCTCCTCACCACGTGACTTGCCTGTTGACGTCGACACCTGCTGCTGACTTTCTATTTTTAGCCAGTTTCTGAAATGACTTACTATAAATAGTAAGTGCTCCGTTTGCCTTCAAATTTTACTAGCGGATAGCTTGAAAGATACTGATCGCGGTGGTTTACACCGGTTTTCGAAAATTTTGACTTTTTACCCCTCTTTTTGGGTCCCGAAGCTAGAAACCCTAATTCATCTTGCATGCATATCAAATGACCTTTGTTTGTCTTCGTTTCTGTTGCATTGCGATCAGTTCGTGATTCTAAAGTGTTGGGAAGCGGTTGTCAGAATGCATCTGCTAAAAATAGCAAGTTCCTGAATGAGTGATTATCTCCGTTTGCATGTCACATCACTGCGTAGCTCTCGAAAAACCCATAAAGAATATGCAGACATGCAAAGGAAACCCTGACATGCAAACCCTAAAAACAGCCTCTGAAGGCTGAACTCTGAAAGTCGTTATCTCACTTTGCATGTTACACCATCGCGAAGGTCTCCGAAAACCCAGAAGGAATCTCCAGACATGCGTTTAAAAAAATCTGCATCTAAGCCCTGAAATTTGCTCCGGAAGCTGAACTGCTAAAAATAGTAAGTAGTCTATTTCAGCTCAAATTTTGCCAGTGAGCAGCTTGATGTGTTCTGGATACAGTGTGACTGTTAAAACTTCAAGAATGCTGAAGGAACGCCTGGAATTACACACTTACTAAAAATAGTAAGTTGTCAGAATCTGATGAAATTTAGCTAAGAGTTTACTGGGAGAATACTGACAGCAATGTTAATCTCAGATTTCAACTTGATTCCTTCATTTGATTATAAATTGGCTGGAGAGTTCAAAACCCTAATTTCATGGACTTGGCCAAAATTTCACATCAGACGGGCACATCCCGGAAAAGACACACAGCAGAAAAAAGAGACAACGGGAAAACAAACAAAAATCAAGCCAAAAGTTCGAAACAAAGCAAAAATTAGGGGGTCCCATTTGCAATGGGGCGATGTGTGAAAAAGGTCACAACACTACAAAAAATTCATGACCTTGAAGAAGAAAAGTCTCGGCAAACGAGAGAGAAGGAAGACCTTGAAGCCAAGATTGCAGAGGAGACCCAAAGAAAGAAAGATGAAGAAGAGCTCTTGTTAAAGAAGTTGGAGGCAGAAGAACAAGACAAACAAGAGCAAGAAGCAGCTAAAATGTCGGAGAGAGTTAAGCAATTAGAAAAACAAATAGATGACATGTTGGAACAAAGGAGATTGGAAGAAGAAAGAGAGAAAATTGAAGCTAATAGGCTTGCCAAAGAGATGGTAGAAAGGAGTAGCATCAAGAGGTTGATTCTCAACCAAAGGTAACACTCTGGCAACCCCTCTCTTCTGCCACTTCCTCTTCACAACAAGTGGTTACTCCTCCTGCTTCCCCAACATGGTGAAAGCTTAACTTGGAGAAGAAACAGATAGTCTAACCCCAGCCTCTAAACTGGGATGATATGATGAAAGAAATTGAGAAGGAGAGGCCCAAGAAAAAGGCTTGAGTCCTTCATTCCACCAAAATGACATATGCTGGAGTGATTGTAGCTAAATGTGCCCTTCCTATGGTGGAAAAAGACAAACAAGAGATGCAGTTGAGTGATTATCAACTGGGCACTATGAACTTGGGAAGGCCTACAAGAAACCAGCAAATGGACCTAATTGATATTGTAGCATCTTCCACTAAGTCAAGGATAATAAAGGACAAGCAAAGGAAGGATGAGCTCAAGGCTCAATTAGATCAATTGCATAGGTTCTTAAAGGACCAATCCTCTCATGTTTCTATACAATCTATTGCTCCTGAGACACCAATTTTGTTGAGTAAGAAAGAAGTTGATGATCTTGTTGAGCTGAGAAGCAAGGTAAAGATGCTGGATAGATGAACTGATAGGTTGAACCAAGAGGTGGAAGAACTACTTGTTGAAAGCCACAAGGTTCATAAACAAGCGTTGGAGTCAGTCAGTGACATGACTACATATACTGACACCCTCTGGAAGAAAGAGGAAGAATATAGAGAGCATGTGAGCAAATTGAAAGAAATTAATAAACTACCTCAACAAACACTCCTAGAACAATCCATCCTTGAAGAAGGTAATGAGGATTATTAATAAAACTATTAACATTATCAAATTTCGGACTTCATTCATTTTTGCAAATAGGAATGAGGTGCAACAGACTGGGAAAGAATTGACAAATCAAATTGTGGAGTTAGAAGCAATTATAGCGATGATGGTAAATGAAGATGTTCCTGTGAAGGATGGTTTCCCTCTTCATGAATTAAGAAACAAATGGAATAATAGATTCCAAGAGGCAACACAGAAGGGAGATGATGGTGATGACTTGTTGATTGACAGGTTTATGGACATCAAAGACGTAGTAAAGATTGCTAGGAAGGAGCTGGCTAAGTTGGATGACATGCAAAAGTTCAGCTTTGTTGAATTAAAAAGAATAAAATTTGAAGACAATGGGGTAGATGGGCCAGATTTGGACATACTTAGACAAGTATTAGACAATTATTATGAATATTTACTTGAACAGAAGACAGAGGAGTGAAGTGTCTATGAGATATCCTTTTTTGAATGAAGCAGCAAATGATACGGCCAGTTGGGCAGCTCACTCCTATTTTTCAGGAACATGACACCAGTTCAACTTAGGATCCCCAGCAGTTCGACCTTCTCCTTTTGCATCTAGATTTTGATATAGAGTCATCAAATATTAACTGAAGATCGGAATGGACAGTTACCTTATTGTTGACGTGGTTTTTGTGACCACACCAAACAGCAGAACAAAATAGTCCGAAGGCTACTCCGTTCTCTCTTGATCAAAGTATTCCGTGTGCTAAGATTGCGAGATAGATCACACGTTCAACTCCAAGGTTCCGAAATACTTTGAACACCCTCAGTTGGTTTGATGTGTATTGCTGTGTTCTTACGAGGAGACTTACACAATTGTTCAGGCTTCTTGCAGTTAACAACAAATAGATGATTCGAAGGGGATTTTGTACATATGATTTGGCAATATAGTATGTTTTCCTAAAGCTAACCAGAAATGTGCGGAAAGTAAATAAGTGAAAGGGCCTAAGAAACTTATTTTCTATTCTAAATGCAGGATATGTGGAGCTCAATTTTGGCAGACTTCGACCGAATTTCACCTAGCCTCACGTCGGACAGCTTCAGCAAAATTAGTGCAATTTTCAAAGGGATAGCAAAAGATATTCAGATTATAATTTAGCACACATATACCATCAGAACGATGCATACAAGTATACAAATCACAATCGAAGTTAAACTCAAGATAATTTCCAGTCGACCACGCAAGGCGAACTTATCATCAACAAGCCGCTAGTGGTATGGAATGAAAAGAAGCTACCTCAGTAAAACACCACACATCAAAGTAAACTACTTGCATGAAATAAAAATTAAGCTACTTGGATCCGAAAGGAAGAAGAGACCTTGCTAGCTATTCATGACAAAGACGAATTCCACCATCAATGAAAAGATCTATTATCATGAAAGTGTTACACAACAATCTCCACAAAAGTTTTCAAAGGGAAAACTTTATTTCTTCTCCACACTATGCTAAGCAAAATGTCTACTATGCTCTACTCTCTAATCTCCAATCTCTAACTCAATTCTAATTCTAATCTAATGAGATACAAATGAGGGGGACTCCCCCTTTTATAGTTGGCCAAGTCCAACGGACGGCTCAGATTACAATCGGCTGGATGGCCCAGATTGTGCCACCTCAGCCCTAAACAAGATTCGCCCTAAAAACCGCCATAATGGAGAGTGGGGTAATAAATGAGCCATTAATGTCCATCATCCTTCTAGAAGATTCCATCTTTAAAACGCATTCACACTGTTCTCGATCTTCGCGTTCAGCCAATTCTGTTGATCGCTTGGAGGAGGGTAAGAGAGTCTCTAAGATTGCCTCCTCAGATAATAAAATTTGATAGAATCTGGGGTTCAACTGCTCTTGATCTTCTTCTTGACGTTGTTCTTCAACTTTGCTCGAGCTTCCATCATCTTGGATTACTTTCTTCATCACCTTAAGTCATCATCGCTTGATCTCGACGTTCCTCCTGCAAAACAAGCAAGGAGAAGAGTATTAGAACACTTCATAATATAAATTCAACTTACTTACCTAATTTTCACGCTCTAACTTCCAAGCGTTCATTGTCTTCACTAGCCAGCTTCATCCTCAAATTCTTCACGATTCTTCATGCCTTAGCCAATTTTCCAACCCATCTTGCATTCTGCTCGGCGCACTTCACTCTGATATTTCATCCAACTCAAGCTCGAGAAAAATCCTCTCATCAGGAATTTGATCAAAAATCATCTAGGCGATCACCTTCAAATTCATCTGCCAAGGCATTTTATCTTCAACAACATCATTTATTCCTTGCCTTCGAAAATTTTTCAAATTTCCCTTAGGAAATTCATCAACCCGGTGCCCATCAAAAATCCTCATCCTGAAGGCCACAGCGAAGCATGGAAGACTTTAAAATCAACTCCTCGTCGATAATCTTCAATACCCAGAAGAAAATTTCCTTCAGAACGCGTCGAACTCATGGGTGCACAACGAACGGGTTCATTTAATTTTCTTGAATTTTGCACCTCGGAAAAATAATTTTTAACAAATTTAATCCCATTCCTCACATCTGTGAACATTTCTTGTTGCTCTGATTTGAAAATATTTTATCCACCTTGCGAAGCAGGCACTCACTGACTTCACCTCTGGCAATTCTGCTCACGCTTCAGAAAAATTCCATCACCCCCAAGTCAAGGCGTATTTTCTAAGGAAGACAATATTTTGCCTTAGAAAATTTTAAATCACTCCGAAAAATTTTCCTTAGAAAATTTTATTCAACTTTGCTCACTTTGTTCACTTTGCCTGTGAGAAAATTTTATCCAACTTCATCCATCTCAGAGAATTTTCTTTCAAAACACATCACGCCCAACATGCTTTATTTTATTCATCACTTTGTATTTTATTCGCCATAAAATTTCCAACGCCTTAACAATTATCATCAACACCTTAGGCGCATTTGACACTTGATGAAGGATAAAACCACGCCTAGCATTTTATTCATCCTTGGCAATATTTTCTAACACTTAGGCATTTTATTCTCCAACGCCTTAGCAATATTCATCACCACCTTGGGGTGCATTTGACACTTGAAGAGGAATAATAACCACACCTAGGAGTATTTCACTTCTTATTCACCACCTTAGGCGCATATCACTTGCCATGGAGAACATGTTTCCAACGCCACCTTTTATAGCTTTGCATGGATGCATGTATACCTACTTTCTCCTTGTCCTCATGCACACGCCTTGTCTTCTTACATGTTTTGCATGTACACCTACTTTGCATGGGCGTTTGTCTTTACATGCCCTCATTTGGGCGCATTTCAAAGGGGGTGGAGAATGAAGTTTGTTGAATTTCCTTTGACTCATTTGCTTTTGGGCGCATTTGAGCTCTTGAGAAGGATGGGCGCATTTGGAGGGGGCAAGAGGATGAAATTTTAACTTAGCCATTTTTTAAACTTCAAATGCCTTGCATGTGACTCTTCACCTCCCTCACTTTGTCTTTACATGCCCTGATTTGGGCGCATTTTGCATAGGGAGAAGGATGAAACCTATTGACTGCTTTGACCTTCTTGGGAAGTGGGCGCATTTCAAAGGGGGTGGAGGATGAAGACTTGTTGACCAGCTTGAGCGCATTTAGCAAGGGTGAAGGATAAAACTTTTACCACGCCTCCAACAAGTGACCTTTCAGCTTCCCCTCTTTTGTCCTTACATGGCCCCATTTGGGCGCATTTTGCACCTCATGAAGGATGAAAACTGTTGACTTCTTTGACCATTATCACCTCTCCTTGAAGTGGGCGCATTTTAGCATAGCTGCAGGATGAAGTTCTTTACTTAGAAATTTTCTCAGCCATTTGTGCTTGAGGGTGCATTTTGCTATGTGAGGGGGATGAACATCAACACTTAGCCATTTTTCCCCGTCCCTGCTAGTTTCTCCATGCCTTACTATAAATAGTAAGCCTCTTAATTCTTACACCTCAGAAGCTCAGATCGATTTGAAATTTTGAACACTAAATCCTCGCGACCTTGTTGTCCTGTCGACACTGCCATTTTGAGTCAGTCTGCTATTTTCAGCCCATTTCTGAAGGTGATTTGCTATAAATAGCAACTGCTTGCTTCTGATAGCTCCACTGCTCCGATTGACTTGAAATTTGAATGATGCGCTCCTCACCACGTGACCTGTCTGTCGACATCAACGCATGCGCCTGACTTGCTATTTTTAGCCTGTTTCCAAAATGACTTACTATAAATAGTAAGTGCTCCGTTTGACTTGAAATTTTACCAGCAGATAGCCTGAAGGATGTTGATCGCGGTGGTTTACACCAGTTTTCGAAAATTCTGACTTTTAGCCCCTCTTTTCAGGTCCCGAAGCTGGAAACCCTAATTTGCTCTGCATGCATATCAAATGATCTTCGTTTGTCTTCGTTTCTGCTGCATTGCGATCAGCTTATGATTCTGAATCGCTGGGAAGCGGCTGCCGGGACACACCTGCTAAAAATAGTAAGTTCCTTACTGAGTGATTATCTCCGTTTGCATGTCATATCACTGCGTAGCTCTCGAAAAACCCATAAGGAATCATCCGACATGCAAACCCTAAAAATAGCCTCGGAAGACTGAATTCTGAAAGTTGTCATCTCGTTTTGCATGTTAGACTGTTGCGAAGGTCTCGAAAAACCCAGAAGGAATCCTCAGACATGCGTTGAAAAACTCTTCATTCAAGCCTTGAAATCTGCTCCGGAAGCTGGACTGCTAAAAATAGAAAGTTGCCTGTTTCAGTTCAAATTTTGCGCACGAGCAGCCTGATGTGCTCCAAATGCAGTGTGACAGTCGGAATTTCGAAAATACTAACGGATTGCCTGTAATTGCACACTTACTAAAAATAGTAAGTACTCAGAATTTGATGAGAATTGGCTGAGAACCTGCTAGGAGCATGCTGACAATAGTGTTAAGCTCTGTTTTCAATTTATTCACTTCTTTCAACCTCGAACTGACCAAAAGACTCAAAACCCTAATTTTCAGACTTGGTCAAAATTTCACATTTAAACTCAATGGCGGGCACGTCCCCCGGAAGGCAGACCATGGAAAAGAGACAGACACAGAGAGAGAGAGAGACAAAAACCAAAGCCAAAAAGACCGGAATGGAGCAAAAATTAGGGGTCCCCATCTCGAATGGGGCGATGTGTGAAAAGGTCACAACACTTATTCAGTTCCAGTTGCTCCCTGATTGGTGGATCTCAAATTTTGATGAGAGGAATTAGTGTTAAAATTGTCTATATGTAGATTTTCTCTCCATGTTGTAAAGGTCGGCTAATTGAAGAAAGATTAGCTGCCTAAAGGAGAAAGTTCGGATATTTTTTAGTTTCAGAAGCTATTACAGTTTTATGCAAAGATACTTAGACATTTTTACAGATTTAATACAATTCATGTTATTTCCAAGTTTTAGTTTTAATGGTGATGTTGATGAACAATAGTTATTCATATGCCAGTAGTTATTCATATGCCAGTGAATGTTGTGCATAAATGTCTCTTATTTGATGAAAGTCAATAGAAGATTTTGAATCTGAGGCTATTATCATTGTGTTATCTGTGAATGAGATTTCTTTGTGTTTATTGATCTATGAATTTTAATGATTAGTTGGTGATGTGTTCTTGTTGATTTTGAAGTTTATGAATGGTGAATGATTGTATGTCTTGAATTTGCACTATGAATGAATGCAATGGTATAGATTGTTCTATGGATTGTATCATTTTATGGTTTAGTTGTTTGAAAGGAGTGCTCATTATGAAGTTTGTATGTCTAAATTGAAGGAAATCTACATTTATGTTTTGATGTCCTGAGCTCTGTTCTATCTTTTGATGTTTATTTACATCCTCAAACGTTAGATTAATTTGTACTATGCAGTTTGTATCCCTTTACCAGCAGGCCCCTTGAACATTACAGTTGCGTGGGCCACTGAACAACATCAGCATAGTTGAGAACCAACTACAGAGACCTTTGAAGATCGGTAGCTTTAGGTTATTTACCTTTTTTAGGAAAAATAGAGTAGAAATACTCTGTTTTAACATTGCTCTGTTACATTGACCATCAATAGGATTAAAGAAGATTTTGATGAAGAGTTCATAGCAGATTAAGAAGAGAGATGTGAAGAAAATTCGAAGGCAATCCAAGAGCAAGTTTATTGCATATATGGTGAAGATCATAATTGTCCATCATCCGTTGTAGAAGCAACATTGAAGGTGGAACATTGCTCTTTAAGTTATTATTTTTGCTAGGTTGGTGCTTGGCAAGTGGGGGTTGGTGCCTCTAGTAAATTGGTGCTTATGAACTTTAGGAGTTGGTGCTCCTTGTAGGTTGGTGCCTACTAAATCAGAGATAGGAGTTGGTGCTCTTTGTGGGTTGGTGCCTACTAAAGGGTGAGAGTTGGTGATTCAAGTAGGTTGGTGCCTACATTCATTGTAATACTTTTATAATTCATAAAGTACATTATTTGTGCCATGGTTTTCTCTTGTAAGGGTTTCCACGTAAAATATTGGTGTCAACTTGTTCATATTGTTATATTCTTGCATGGTTGATAATAGATATTGTGTTAGAGTTTAAAGTGGATAAATTTTGAGAGGGTAAAAAGTTGCTAATATACAGATTCACCCCCCCCCCCACAACCCTATCAGTATATTTTTGTGCTCTTCAATTGGTATTATCTGTGGCGCAACCATGAGTATTTGTATCTTCAATACTCGTGGCACAAACACCTTAAAACTGTACTTAAGGAGATGAAGTCATCTACTCGTTAATATCCAATGCCTATTTGAGTTTCTAAAGCAAAAAAGCACTTGGAAGGGCGGGGCCATCTTATCTCAGTCAACCTTTGTTTAGAAGAAAGCAAAGTCAAAGTAAAGAAAAATCTACTTTGGGATATTTAAGTGTTATGTTTCATCTTTGTAATGGATAGAGTCAGGGTTTCTTTAAGTGGACCTTTATTGGGAATATCATCTTATTATTTTATCCCTTGAAGCTACCCCTTGAGAGCTTATAAATAAGTTCCTTTAGCACATAATTTGGAATGAGAGTTCATCTCAAACTTTTTCTACTACAATTTTCATTTAAACTTTGAAATTAGATTACTATGCTATGTTGTGAGATTCAATAAATCTGTAATAACGGGATTTGAATTTGACTGTCTTTTCTTCTTATAAGCAGCTTTATATGCTTTTAAAATATTCGTTCCTTCAATATTTCACTACATTGCTTATTGTTAGTAGGGTGTCTTGTGTTTAATCAATCCTATTGTTGATGTAAATCCATTCGTCTCTATTTTAACCAGTGGAAAGCATTTGTTTTTGGTTCACCAATTCACAACGTCTCAACACCTATTGATCCATCAGGAATTGTTAGAGCTGAAACCGATCCTCCCAGAGAAGTTAGTAGAGACTCCTCGTCTTGGCTTGAGAACCTGTTGGGTAGGAAGAGGAGGAAGCCTTCTTATAAGTTGAACTTTGCAGAACTTGATAGCGTCTACCAAGACACAATAGAGAAGAAACTTAAGAAGCAAGTTCATATGGAGAAGAATTCTGAAGGCGAGATTATCCTTGAGTTTGCCACACCTCCGGAAGACAAGAATGTTAATGGGATTGAAATTGATGACTTCAAGGTTGTCAAGACCAATCTCAGAAGAAGCACCCAGCATACTGATGTAAATCGCTTCGAGGTTGCAACAGACAATCTAAAGGAACGAGTGCTCAAGGATGGAGAAGATAAGGCAGCCCTCAAGGGCTGAGATTCGATAGCTGCAGTAGTATGTTTCCAATCTCCTTTATGGTACTTCACAGACCACCTAGTTGCTTCCACAAGTTCTGGAATCACCTACAGATCAACATCAACTGAGCCAGTTGGTCATATACGAAAAACATATGAGAGATTGGATAGCAGAATTCATCACCAGGGGCAGATTTATACTTGCAGAGATGTACCAATTGAGGTATAACGCCCATGATCTTCACTCAGGGATTCAGGAGTTTGAGCAGAATATAGTGGAAAGGAAACCAAGAGATGAGATTGTCATTTCCAACTTGAGGACGGCTTATGATTTAGTCATTATAGAAGAACACAAGAAGAAGCTTTTTGGTTGGAGAGAACAACACCTCTTCAAAGTAAAAACCTACAAAGGAATATCTATAGAATTGGTTGGATATAGGCAAAAGGTTGCTAATACTCTCAAGTTCATAAGCGCATTTCTATTGCAGATCCCTTGTCAATATCACCATGAAGATAGCACTTACTTTGATCTCGGTGAAGTGCAGACAAAGTTTTAGAACCTTGTCCGTAGCAATTTTAATGGTGATCCTATTGCCTACAAGATGAATCATGTTGCCGCAATGTCAGCAAGATTTGATAAAGCAGTTGAAGAAAGAAAAGAATTGCTAAGTCTAATTGCAGATGGTGAAGAGATGTTGGAAAAATAGTATGTTGTTCTGGATAGTATCAGTGTTCATAATGAAGAGGCAGTTAATAGCTTTTTGGAGGATATGATTTCCCAAGTTATCAATAAGTGAGCCACCAGTTGAAGCATGCAAAGATTTCCAGAAATAGAACTCAAATAAAGCAGCAGTTAACTCAATGTCTTTTCTGAGTTTAACTTATTGTTCTCATTCATTCGTATCTATTCTTTGGAAATATCAATGTATAGTTGGAGCTTTTTCAACTAACTGATTATAGTCCAATTAACTATAAGTTATTTTTTGTTTAGTCTTAGAAATAAAGCTTGCATGATTGGAAAAACTAGTTGTTAAAAACAAGGAGATTTTAGGGTTCCCTACTCCTTGTTTGTGTATAAATAAGGGCAGTCTTGCCCATTTATTTTTAACCATTGTTGTGATAACAGATTTTCTGAGCCTATTTTGTTTGCAACTTTGCTATTCAGTGTGGGTTCAACTTTTGTCAAGTGTAATCTAGTTTGATTGCATATTGTAAGCCTACCTTTGCTACAATCTACTGTCCCAAAAGTGTATTTGCTGTTAGAATTTGAGAAAGGAAATCTTATGCTTACTTTGCTCTGATCTACTGTCTCAATACTTTCAGTACTTTTTCTTATATATTTTGCTTGCATAATCTTTATTTCAGCTTACATCTTATAAGTACAAGGAGTCTTCGGGTGTGTTCTAGAGGCAAGTTTATTTAAGTTTTTGTGTCAAATCAATCATTCCTTGTTTACTTCTAATTCTCAGGCTCTAAATTTACTTGAGTTATTAGAAGCATTATTAGAATAGGCTTAATTGTAGTTTGAAGTTACAAAACCAAAGAAAACCTCAGCTGCAACGCAAAGTTTTTTATAACCTTGTGCTCTCAACTGAAAAATAAAAAGATTGGCAGTAGTTTAGTATTTCTTTTTAAGCATAATCAGTGAAGAGGGAGCTTCCCCTCCTAATTTGAAGAGCGGTCTAACTGTGCATAGTTGTCCGTTCCTAATCCACATACCAGAGGTGCAAATTGAAATGCCAACAAAATATAAGGCAGAGCAACCTATACTTAACAATTAGATAGCTGAAATTTCTCATTTTGAGACATATTTCTTCTAATTTTAATTGTATGAAGATTAGGGGACTGATTTGAAATTCAAAAAGGAAAGAGCTCTTGTTTCAATTTCTTCCATTCATAATCCTCCTTTGTTAAGGATAGTCAATATATAGGAAAATAAGAATATCAGATGACCTGCAGAAATCTTGGTTGACAAAGGAAATTTTAACTTCACAACATGCTATCATTTTTTTAAAGGAACACAAATCAACCAGTAATATTTCACTTTTACCTTGTGAAAACTGAAGTCTTTCCTTCGTTTGGTGGAAAACAATTTGGAGTTTGATCCCTTATTTTACCAGTGCCTTGATAGAGAACACAAAATAAGTTAAGGAATAAACAACATAAAAAGAAATAAATCCCTGAATATAAATCATGTATTAGAAAAAAAGACTATAAATCCCAAAGATTGTAGTTTTACTATTGTTTGCATAATCAAAGTTCACCAAGATCCTCTTCAAAGCGATCCAAGTAGATTATTGTAATCCTCTCCTAAGTGTGTATGAACCACATGGAATAACCAAAATTATAGCAGAGATCTCACAAAGTTTAGTTTATACTGTTTTATGTTGTATTTACATGATAATTTACTAACAGAAAAATATATAAATCATGGAAAACCATTATACAAATGCTAGCACAGTGAAAGATGGGAAGAAACTACTGGCCTCCAAACAAGAGAGCCAGAATGATAGTGTGAATGGATTGTTTTCATTTTTTTTCTTCTCTATTACAATTTTTTTGTGATAAACTCATTATTATCATTTGAAAGAAAAGATGTTGAAGCCTGATTTCCCACCTTTCATGGAAGATAAGGTTACCTATTAAAAGATCGCACTTTCATCTTCATTGAAAAACAAATGATGTACACTTGAGTTAAAATCTGTGAATCTTTATAGTCTTAGACTTGATAATAATTGAGTCTTCTCAGTTGCATTCAAATTCTCAAGAATTTCTTGCCATGAAATTTTTTAGGCTCATTTTTCCCTCAATCAGATTGAATATTCCCATTTTCCTCTGAGTTGTCTTCTAAATCTAATTCAGCATTAAATATCCCACTAAAATTTGTTAGAATTACAGCCCTAAGAAAATCTACCCCAGTTGAGGAAACCATAAATTACATGCCCAAAATATCAAATGACAGCCTCATTGAGTAAACAAGATGTAACATCATCATCAAGAAGAAAGGGATTCTATAAAATTTTATGATCAATAATTGACATTGCCAAACTAGCATTATAAAACATTCATGACATACACGTTGTCAAAATGACCATTTTCATCATTGATATACAATTTGGTCTTCACATTACTACATTTGTCTTATATCCATTCTGCAATAGATAGCAGATAGAAATATATCCTAGCTGGATTGTATAGAACAAATAGAATCAGTCATATGTATAGACAATGTCAACCATAGTAGCAAAAATTTTTTGGGGAAAAAATCGGCAAACCAAAGTATAATATTTTTTTAAAATCAGGACTTAAACAAGAAAAATTTGGATTTTTAAAAAAACATAAAGAAATGTAGAAAAAGGGACAAAACTTGTTTTTGAAATTTAAATGCATTTCAATAGCATAGAGATATAGAGAGAAAATAAAATTGAGAGCATAACCCATGAATTGTGAAATATAATTTTTGGTTGTTTATGTTCATATCGCTGATTACATTGCACTGCACAATGCATAAAAAATTATAGTGCATAAATAATAACTAGATGCTAACAGTTTACAAATTTTCAATTGCAATCTAGTTTGTACAAAGTTTACCTATAAACTAAATACAAAGTTCTAAAAAATCAGATGTAGCTAATGACTCTTGCTACCACAATAGAGCTAAATTAGAGGGCTACAATTCCTGATGATGAAGCTCCGAGGTTAGAACCTACCTTAAGTCATGCAACCACATCACTATCAATGTTGGCCTCTATTAGGATATCAAAATCCTTAGGATCAAGAAAGACACCATCACTTCCAATCTACTCGGACATTGGATCAATTTTATCAAGGTTAATTGGTTGGTCATCCTCAATAGCATATGATTTTGTCAATATAGAAATTAGTCTCCGAAATAGAAAGTAAAAAACATAATGAATATAAATATAACTAGGATTGCAAATTTATTAAAGTTTTCTTCCGCTTCAAGTGAAGGTTGTGGTGAACAAACACCAAGTCATTCATCCATTGTTGTGTTAAATGGTTGCATTTCTTGAAATATATATGTTAAAAAACACTCCAAGTACATTTCCAAGCGGATGAACTAGATGGCTGGCTCAAAAGGTGTCTTGCAATCCATCTAAGATTTTTGGTTTCTATAATGTACCCTTTTTCGAACTAAATCAAGTTAAGAGTACATGAAGCCTATTTTTATTCCCAATAGGCTAAAGGCGGGGATTCAATAGAGGAATGATATAATAATAATTTATTAAGTTGTCCAAAAAAGTACTTTAAGTTATAACTTTGGAAAAAAGACACTTCATTTTTTATTATTAAATGGGGCTAAAAGTAATTATTGGATTCATGGCCAAAAAGGCAATTAAAAAATTTTAAAGTGGAAAAAGGGAGAATATTCAATAAAAGAAATATTAATAATTATAAGTGGGAAGACAAAAACCTTCTAGTTCTCGTTGTTGACTTCATACAAAGGTCAAATTTGTGCTTACAATGAATTACAAGTTATTATAGGCACTAAGGTATTGACAAAATCGTGAGACTTCATCTTCTAATTTCCCTCCATTTTCGTGAAGATTAAAAAGGGAGTTGCAGTAGATTGAAAAGAGACATCACAAGTTATATCTATACCTTTCAAAGAAAAAAAAGGTTGATGTGGAAGCTGTTGTACCCAAAACAAATTTTTTGCTTCATCAAGGCATTTTGCATAAAATAGTCTAAACCTTGCTAAAATGATGTAAAATACAGTTTTTGGGCAATATCAAGCATGGAGTTTTGTTAATGTTTTGTCAGTCAAAGGCAGTATTCATTGATCAGAACCTGAATCAGATACTCAAAATGAAGCATTTCATGGTGGAGGAGCATTTCACGACGACACTAATACTTTTGTATGGTCATTTCAATGGCTAAAATCAAGATTCCAATGGTCAATTTTTGAAGATTTCTCAAGGAAAAGCAAAATTGCGCCCCTGTAGCCCAGGGGCGCCCTTCTTTTTGAAGGCCTAAATTTTGTGGTAAATGCTCAAGCATACAGTCAATCTATTCAGAATTAGTCTTCCTATCCAATGAGCTATCCTGCGAGGCTATCCGAGATTCGTAACTCCGGTTACAGACATCAGAAGTTGAGGATTCCAAAGTTGCAGTTTGCAAAAGCTTGTCTTTTTCCAGCTTTTGTGCCCCTGTAGCTCAAGGGCGCATTCTTTAAAGGAGGTTTAGATCTTAGTATTCCTGATAGTTGATGCAGTCAATCTCTTCACGACTAGTCTGCTTGTCTGACGAGCAATCAAATGCAGTCATCTGAGGTCCGAAGCTCCGGCAGTCGACGTTAGAAGATGAGCTTATGAGGAGAGTTCACATCACAGAGCTTCCTCACATGGTGAATTGCACCCCTGTAGCTCAGGGGTGCCCTTCAAGATGAGGCAAAATTTGCAGACGAGGTCTTCCTGTCATCTGTGCTACTCTAGTTCGCCTTCGCGATGCACCAAGTTGCCTGTTAATCCGACATTCTAAGAGATTGTGACAAACATTCTACCAGGCACGTAATTTCACGGACGGACTGGCATATAAATTTCATTGTAATTCTGTAGGCCAGGGGCGCCTAGCCTTAGGCCTGTCAGATGAGGTTATTGACATTCGAAGTCTTCACGAGACTTGAGCATAATTACTCCAACTATTCAACGAGCCCAACCATCAACCTTCGAGATTTAGCAAACGCTCATACATGCGAGGTCTTTGGTGAAATACTGAAAAACGAAGACAGCTCAAAAAATGGCTGTCTGGTCGTTTATTCCATCTTGGGAAAGGCGCCTTTCTTTTTGAGGTCTTAGAAGCAGTTTTCTTGCTTCGTTACCTCTAGAGACATCTCTCGTAGGTCCTTTTGGTTACGCATAGAAACAGACGGTGCTCGAATCAGGCCATCCCAGCTCCAGATATCACAGGTCAAAGTAGGTCATCTGGTTGAGAGTTGCACTTTCGTCAAAATGGTGTTCGTGCCTTCTCAAGCCAAGGGCGCTTTTACTTTTGAGGTCCTTAATACACTTTTCAAATGCCTTGCATATATTCATTGGATGCGGAATACCTCCAAGCATATAGTGAGCGTGGTTGCTTGTCAGCAAGGTTCACCGTTCGTCATCGGCAGCCGTTTGAAGCGTCAGATGGCAGTTTGGAGAAATGGTTAAGTATAGTACCTGAAAATCAATTTAATCAAGGGCGCGTAATTCTTTGAGGTGTTAAATGATGGATTTTGTAGTGATGACTCCCAGCAGACATTTCTTCCTTGCTCTGCAGGCTTCGCAATGAATATACCTGTTCAGTCCCAGCATCATCCGGTCACCCGAAAATTAGTGTCGAAGATGGCCAGTTGTAACTTTGTACTCAGCTACAAAGTAGGAAGTTAATAAAAAATGCAATATCTTGAGCAAATGGACGCCTATGAGGTCAAATGAACACTTTTTGGAATCAGTGAAGTTAGTCAGTGAATCCTAAACCTTCACATGGTTTGTCAACTAATTTGAATTAATATTTAATATTTATTTTTGCATATTCAAGCATTAATGGCGATTTTCTAAAGTTGGCGCCTTTGCTATTGCATAATAAATATTTTATTATTATTTATTTCGGGACTTCAAGACAGTGTCAATGTAACTGAAGGGGTCCAATCAAAAGCCTTCTATTTTGGTCGAGGTTTCAAATCTTGCAGTGAACAATATGGTGCGAATTTTCTCTTTATTTAAGCATGGCGCCATTATTAAACAATCATTTAGCTTCAAGAAAATTCGTATTTCTTTAGAGCAAAGGCGAATTTTCAAGGCAAAGGCGAATTCATCATCAGCAATCAAGGGCAATTTACTTAAATCATTCTTTTTGCAGGTTTTAGTTCACATTCATCAGCAAATTTGAAGAACATGGGCGATTTTCACAAAAGAAAGAACATATAAAAAAAATGTCTTTTTCTTCCTTGATTCTCAAATTTCTCTCAAAATACAATTTGCATGTTCCTGAAATTGGCAAATTTGATAAGTTTGAACATCTGGATCATTTCTATATAACTTCCTCGAATTAAATTCGTGCATTTGATTTTTCAGGAATTTTTAACTCTAGAGCATTCGTTCTCGAGTTTCTAATTTTCTCAATTGGAAAACTCTTTGCATTGTCGAGTAGAAGTTAGATTTTCGCATTTCTGACTTTCTGGGTTGTCTTAGAATCTTTTTCTGGACAAAACCCATATCTCAAATTTTTCGCCGAAAATATCTCTTCAAAAGGCTATTTTTAGCCTCAGCAGGCTATTTTTAGCTTTCCAGAAATCTTGTCAGAACATAGTCAAGTTCACAGTCAACAGGCAAGTTTTTCATAATACAGTACACTCAGCTCGAATACAGGACTAAATCAGTCCTTACTCACGACTTCATCGAGACAGTTGAGACGAATCTTCACAAAGTGCTGCCAGAAGCAGTTCTAGATCTAGTTAAGATCAGAGATTCGATTATTCGAAACATTCAACAGTCCGGGTTATTGGAGGCCGCTTCCATACCTATCTTCGTTCATTGTATTGAGTTCGTAATGTCTTGTATTAAACATTACAACTCTGCTACTCATGAGATAGTGTCAATAGATGGACGAGTTATTTGCAGTCTCAAGCCTTTGGACGTTGAAAGAAGTTTTGGTATTCCTCAGCACCCGAATAGTCTAATTATTTCTATGGAGCAGTGCAAGCAAGCATTCAACGCTGATGTGGACAAGTGCCAAAGTAAAATGGCAGAAAGATGGTTAAAGCAAGCGAGGAACAGATTGCCAAATAATGTGGGTCGTGGTGAATACAAGGATGAGTATGCGATTCTAATCACACTCTTGAATCGTGTCTCAGGTCAATCACATGCAAATGTTTTCCAGCCTTGGATGTATTACATTATTGGTCGCATCATATCTGGGCAGAAGCATTATGACTGGGCATCCTTCATCAGCGATGTTATCCACAAGCAGATCACCGGTTTCCTAGTTTCTTATGAGTTTCACATGTGTTCTTATCTCGTGTACTTGATTGCTTATCGGGGTCAGTTCCGAGGATTAAACACCGTGGGCATTCTCAGTGTTCAAAAAGTCTATCAATATTACGATCAGCTTGAGTTCACTAAGGCTGAACGTCATTTCAAGCGTGTTCACGAGGCTTTCCTGACTTATACAGTGAGAAATTTGGACTAGGAATTGCACATTCATATCTCGGCAGTTGCTAGAGCAGCGATGGATGGTTGGGCGGATTGGTTTATTCAGTTCCCGACTTACACCTACATCTGAGTATATGGATTTATAGGAAATCCAGCTATGCTTCCACGTTATCCTTCAGATAAGACAATCTTTTTGGAGTTCCTGAGGCAGTTGCATGATGTTCATCGTCTTTTACGTAGCAAGCATAGACCATCCGCTAATTTTCCTTTTCAGTTTGGAATGTATTGGTGCAAGACGACAGTTGATGCCAAAGTTGCAAGACAGGAGCTTGAGAAATATCATCTCAAGTATCTTGTTGAGGCACGTGCCTATGATCTTTTAGGTCATTACACAACTCGCCTTGTTGGAGGTGCATATCATGAGCCTTCTATGGAGGATTATTGGGAAAATTGCGCGGATGACTTCGAGGTTCGCAGACGTAGCTATGGCCGCTTCTCTCTCTCACAGATTTTTGTTTTCTTGTCAAAAGATGTGGGAAGTTTATCAGATGATGAGGGAGAAGTTCTTCCTCAGTTTTTCAGAGAGCAGGTCGACACACAGCCGTTGCCAGCAGTTGATTGGTACACCAAGGAGTGCGCAATGGTAAAGGAGAGGTCAAGTAGTGTTATTCAAAACAATATACTTTACCTCGACAGCAAGAAGACCATGAGGGTAAGTATGCCTAGAGCAGAGCCGCCAGTGGTGAATCCTTCGCTACCTTCCTCGTCAAAACCTAAACAGAAGAAGAGGAGTAACCCTCCTAAGAAAGGTCAAGCGCCAAACAATTCAAAAGGTAAGGCGCTTGCCATTGATACACACACGGAGCCTGACAGACAGCCTATCACAGAGCCAGTTCAGAGGCTAGAGCAGAGTCCGCCAGTGCCTAAGGTTCAGCCTCAAGTTCCTACACCAATTCCGGAGCAGTCACCAGCCCCAGTTCATATCGAATTGGATTTAGACTCCCCATCTCACAGTGGTTCTTCTACATATTCACTCTCGTCACGGCCTCCTGTTGCTAGTACAGACCCTTCTAGTAGCATTAGCCGAGATCAGTCTTGGATTGAGTCCCAGCTGGGAAGGAAGAGGAGGCAGCCATCCTATGTCCTTAATCATTCAGATTTTGATCAGGTTTACCAAGATGCACCAGACAAGAGGGTCAAGAACATGGTCCACATGGAGAGGAATACCGATATGGAGATCGTCGTCGAGACTACTATACCTCCACAGGGGAAGAGCTTGGATGAGTTGGAATCTCAGGACTTTGAATTTATCACAATCAACCTTGGTCGTAGCACACGCCAGACTCAAGTTGATCTCCTACAAGTTGCTACAGACAGTGCCAGGGATAGAATGCTGAAATACGGAGAGGATAAGGCAGCCCTCAAAGCTGAAATCAGACAACTTCGTCAGTACATTTCTAGCCTTGTACATAGGCCAGATGTCATTACCACACTCCCACCAATGCTTGAGCCTCCAGCAGAACAGGGTCAACTTAATCACTTAGTCGCATATGGCAAGCGTTTGGATGAGTGGGAGGAGGAGTTCATTGCTAGAGGCCGTGCTATGCTTATAGAGTTATATCAGTTGCGATACAATGCACGAGAGCTCTGTCTACGTCTCCAGGATGAGGAGCAAGACATGGCAATTAACAAACCCCGGGATGAGATTATGATTGCTCACCTGAGTATGGCATATGAATCAGTCACAGATGCAGAAGATAGAGAAGCTATCTACTCTTGGAAAACACAATTGGTTTTCAAGGCAAAGATAGAGGAGACTATGGTGTCAGAGTTGGCTGAGAGTAGAGAGCACGTTACTAGTGCACTCCAGTTTGTGAGGACTCTAGTATCTCGCTTACAGTGTCGATATCAGATTGAGGGTGGTGCGTATGTTGAGCTTATCGATGTTCAGTCAGAGCTCCAAGCACTCACTCATACTATTTTCAGTGGGGAGACCGTTGGCTATAAGATTAATCAGCTTACAGTCATGTCAGCGTTATTTGATGAAGCAACAAGGAGTAAGCGTGAACTTCAGTCTCAGATCACAGCTGGTGAGGACATGCTGCGCAGGCATAGCATTCTTTGACAAAGTATCAGAGCTTCAGATAATGATGCAGTTAACAATCTCGTTGAGAGATTGGTTGCTCGAGATCACGGCCAGTAGACTTCAGTTCCCACCTCTCAGAATAGACATTATACACAGGAGTTAAACTTGGCGTTATCTTCTCAAGTTAACTTGCTGTCTCATCTCATGCATATCTATTTTGAGATCAGCTTTATTCACTTGGAGTTTTATTTAGGGTTTTTCAGTTAACTGATGGTAGTGTTCCAGTTAACATGCTTTCAATAAGGACGTGCATGCTTGCACATTGTCCATTTAGGTTAGATGTTTCGGTTAACTGACGGTAGCTTTCTAGTTAACTGTATAGTTTGCTTTGTTAGGGTTTAGCAATAAAATCTTGCATGCATTGCAAGACTGTAGTTGACTCAAGGTGATTTTAGGGTTCCCTACACCTTTCGATGTCTATAAATAAGAGCTTTTGCTCATTTGTACATAACTTTTTCACGAGAGAGAAATATATGTTGTGCCTACCTTGCCTTCAATATTGCTCGTTCTATATCTGTTCATGAGTTTTTGCTATTATGATGAATTGTTATGCCACATAGGGTTTCATGCAATTATAATGGTGAATTATTTCCTTAGTTACATCAAATATGTTTTGTGTTCAATAAACTTGTCCAGATTGAGCTAATAGTTGTGCCACCTTGCCTTCAAGTTGAGAATCTGAACTTGGTTATCGTATGATGTGTGTGAATAATAAACTTATTCAGGTTGAGCCAATAGATGTGCCACCTTGCCTTCAAGTTGAGAATCTAAACTTGGTTTATCGTATATTGTTGTTCCCAATAAACTTGTTTAGATTGAGCTGATAGATGTGCCACCTTGCCTTCAAGTTGAGAATCTATACTTGTTTATCGTCAGATAGTCATCCTTGCTCCATTTCCTCAGGCTCTGTTTTCTTGAGGAAACTGGATAGATTTTAAGTAATTAAGCCTAGTTGTAGTTAGTAGTCTGCGAAACCAGAAAATACTTAGCTGCAACGTATAGAGTTTTCTTGAAAGCCTTGTACCTCTACAGCTGAGACAAAAAGACAGGAGATAGTTTAGATTACTTTTCCCTTTCCAAGCATTTTTGTTAAAGCACAACGAGGGAGCTTCCCCTCCTAATTTGAAGAGCACTCATTGCGTAGTGTGCATAGCTGTCCGTACCAACTCTTACTCCAGAGGTGCTAGTTGTTATGCCAACAAAAGCCAGTTAACTGATGTGAGGAGTCGTAGGATTCAGACCATCTAGCTGCACCCTTTAAAGTTGGTTTCCATAGTTTGAAATGGAACACAGTAAAAAGGAGATCATTGCTATATATAAGGAGACTACATAGGTAATTCCCAACATTGTGAAGGAATCTTGGGTCAAATTCAACGACTCAATATAAATCATGTTTATTTATCCTACTTGAATTTTAGTGAACATTATTTAAAGTAATGCTTCCAATAATATCTTGTGAATACTCTATTCATTTTTGTCAACATTTATTTATTTAAATTTTACAAATGAAAACCAAAAAAAAAGACCTATTGGAAAATTAAAAGATATATATTCTAGTAGCAATCGTTAGAAATTTTAAAAGGGATATTTCAGTGGTATCAAAGCCATTTTATTGCCAGTTGTGAGGAAAACATTTTTTTTAAACAAAACTTGGAATTGACTTCATTAATGGAAGTGATAGAGAAGCGAGATATTATCACGGGGAAAGAAGGGATCTGGATCAATGGGAAATTATCCTTGAACAACAAGGACACATCCCCTGTGAAATCCTAACATTTTAAGAACGGGGACTTCCCTAGGACGTGGGGATGCCAGGGGATGTCTCCTCCATGCCTCGCCACTGCCACCAAAATGCAGGGGATGCCACTGGCACGTCCTTAAGATGTCTCAAGGATGGTCAGGCATCCTTCGAAAATTTCATGCTTTTGAGTGGGCACATATGGGAGTTGAGCTTTTAGTTCAAACACTTAGGATATTTTCATTACTTCAAGCATAAGCGCATATAGAAGGTTGGTTTTTCATTCAAGGGCGCAAATCAATGTACGTGCTTTTAGTTTGAAAATTTTGCTTCAAGTCACCAGGCGCAAATCATACCCTCTACTTCCAATAAAACTGGGCGTGTATTAAAGAGGGAACTTTCAATTTCAATCTCCAAGCGCAAGTGGGAGGTTGAGCTTTCACTTTGTCACTCTAGGCTCAAAGGCGCATTCCACAGGAGGAGCACCCAGTTTACCTGCCTTAGAAAAATTTTGAGGCTCTTTGCAAGGTGGGGCGCAAATCATAGGTCAAGCTTTCATTTTATCACCTAGGCGCATTTCACATGAGCAACTTTAAGTTTACACCTTGGGCGCATATAGTAGGGTGTGCTTCCAATTTCGTGAATTAGCATTTTCCAAGGCTTTGGGCGCATTTGAACCATGCTACTTTCAATTCCGGCACTTAGTGAATTTTTATCAATTTGTTCTCTCCAGTCTCAAGGGCGCATTTCATAGACCCTCCTTCCATTTTATCACTTGGGCGCAAATCACACCTTGTGCTTTAAGTTTTTGTCACTTAGAAAAATTTCAAACTCTAACCACTTTGGGCGCATTTGGACCCATGGACTTCCATTTTATCATAGGCGCATATGATATGTCCAACTTTCATTTCCAACACTTAGTGAAATTTCAAGGCACCTTTTTACCCTAGGCGCATTTGACCCATGGAGGTTCCAGTTTCGACACTAAGGAACTTCTTTAAACTCTTAACCTTGGTGGGCGCATTCCACAGGTCCTCTTTCCAGTTTCGCCATGGGCGCATTTTACATGGGCAACTTCAAGTTTAAAGAGGGGTGCATTTTGAGGGTCAAGCTTTCATTTTTGAACACTTAGAAAATTTTCCATCTTTCTTCAGCTTCTCAAGGCGAGTTTTAATGCTGAACTTGAAAATTTATCCGTTTTAGCGAATTTCATGCCTTCTGCCAGATTTAGGGTGATTTCCTCTTGCTAACCCTAATTCGCCCTGACCTTCTATTTTTAGAAAGTTCCTTGAATTTTGCGCCAAGGACTGAATTTCGACTCCAGAAAGCCTGATTTTTTTTTTTTTTGCTCTAAATTTCAACCGATTTGTGTTGTTGATGCCCCATACCTGTTTGCACCTCGCTATTTTGTGCAACCTACTAAAATAGAAATTGTTCAGAAAGTCTTCAAATTTCATGGGTTGAATCCCTGAAGCGTGGTGATCGTAGCTGGATGCCGCCTTTGCTTGACTGGCCCTATTCTCGGCCTCTTCGCTTTCAGTGAAAACCCTAATTTCTCCGGCCCATGCCTCGCTAAAAATAGCAATTATCTGATTCTTCATTCTCCGTAACTCCGTTTATCTTGAAATTCGCGCCAAAGACTCTTTATCACATGTTTGACTTGTGCCTGCTAAGACTTCGCAATGACCTGCTATTTATAGATGCTTCTGAAGTGACTTACTATTTATAGTAAGTGCTTGTTTCTGAGACTTCCTTAGCTTCATTTGACTTGAAATTTGGACAGCGTGCTCCTCGCTGGTGAACTTGCCTGTTTGCGCTGGCGCCCAAGGTTGACTTTCTATTTATAGCCTGCGTCGAGAATACCTTACTAAAAATAGTAAGTGCTCCAATTGTCTTCAAATTTTGCCAGTAGACTCCCTGAAGGATGTTGATCGTAGTGGATACTTCAGTTTTGGGCACTTTGACGTCTGATTCCTCATTTTTAGCCCTAAAGCTTGAAACCCTAATTTTCCGCCTGTTCCTCATATGAGCTCTGTTTGACCTTGTTTCAGTTGCATGATGATCGGGCCTGCGGGTTCTCGAAGTGTTGAGCAAATACCGAAAGTGGTATCTCGCTTAAAATAGAAAGTGGCCTAAAAAGTGATCGGGTCTCTACCGGATTTTGGCATGTCATAATCGCCTCAAAAATCTTGAAAACCTTAAAAATCTTCAACATGCAAGCACTGGCTAAAAATAGCAAGTTTCCGAAAAGTGATCAGTTTCATTTGCATGTTACTCCGTTGCGAAGGTCATGAAAAACCCAGAAAGAATATGCCGACATGCGCTGAGAAAATCTGCATGTAAACCCTAATATCGGCCTCTGAAGGTCGAATGCTGAAAGTCGTCATCCTGCTTTGCATGTCATATCACTGCGAAGGTCTCGAAAAACCCAGAAAGAATCTCTGGACATGCATCAAAAAATGTAACATGTAGACCCTGAAATTTGCTCTGGAAGCTGGACTGCTAAAAATAGCAAGTTGTCCGTTTTTGCTCAAATTTTGTCTGAAATGAACTTGAAGTGTTCAGAATGTAATGAAGTTGCCAAAACGTGAAGATCTCGAGAAAATCAACCCCAAGTCGACACTTACTAAAAATAGAAAGTCGGCAAAACTCAGTGAAAATCTAGGGGTTATTTGCTAGAAGCATTGTAATAGCACTGCTAGGCTCAAAAGCTGACCAACCAACTCAACTTGACCCCCAACATGACCTGAAGACGTGAAACCCTAATATCAGACTTGGTCAAATCTTACGTTCAAGCTCACAAACGGGAGCATCCCCGGAAAGTAGATAGCCGAAAAGAAGCAGAATGAGAGAGAAAGAGAGAAAACCAAAGCCAAAAGACCAGAATGGAGCGAAAAAAATAGGGGGTCCCCATTTTGAATGGGGCGATGTGTGAAAAGGTCACAACAGGCGCCCTATCTTTTAGGGGCTCAAATCTTGTTTTTAGGGTTTGTCACCTCCAGCAGACATTTGTCCGGCATCACGTCAGCTTCGCAACGGGCTATTAAGCTTATCAAACGGACCTGTTTCGTGCAAGTTATGGAAGATATAGCGCAAAACGAGAGGAGAGTCAAAATTGGCTAACACTGGAAAAAGAGCAGCTTTTGAAAAAGGTGCCCATCTTTTTGAGGTGTCAAATGAAGGTTTTTGACTAAATGCCACCCAAGATGTTTGTCTCACATTTGTTCAGGCTTCGCGACGCATCCGTCAATGGGTGAATCTGAGTTGCAGAAGTGCCTGAGCCGAAGGTCAAACATGGGGTCAAATCTTGGTCAAAATATCAAGGAATAAGCAAAAGAGCACTTTTTCAGAAAGGCGCCTGAGCTTTTCAAGCCTTTAATACCTTCTTTTTGATGTTCTCAGATATTCAGCTTCTCCGTGTTACGTTCAACTTTCCGTTGCCTGTCTCCGTGTTAAGATGTGTTGTTGACATAAAAGTGCCTTGGCAGATGAATTTGAAAATAATCGCCTAGATGATTTTTGATCGAGTTCCTAATGAGAGGATTTTTCTCGAGCCTGAGTCGGATGAAATATCAGAATGAAGTATGCCCGAGCGAAATGCAAGATAGGTCGGAAATTTGGCTAAGGCATGAAGAATCATGAAGAAGGCAGAAGTTGGCTAGTGGAGATGATGAACGCTTGGAAGTTAGAGCGTGAAAATCCTGGTAAGTAAGTTGAATTTATATTATGAAGTGTTTTAATGCTCTCCTCCTTGCTTGTTTTGCAGGAGAAACGTCGAGACCAAGCGGTGGTGACTTAAAGTGATGAAGCAAGTAATTCAAGATGACATCTCAACCTCGAAGGAAGAAAAGTTGCGAAAAATGGCTAAGTGTTGAGACTTAGTATAACTCAAGTGACAAAGAATGGAAACTCGAGCGAAGTTGAAGAACAACGTCAAGAAGAAAATCAAGAATAGTGTGAACGCGTTTCGAAGATGGAATCTTCTAGAAGGATGATGGACATTATGGCTCATTTATTACCCCACTCCTCTTGGTGGCGGTTTTTAGGGCGCATCTTGTCTAGGGCTGAGGTGGCACAACCTGGGCCATCCAGCCGATTGTAATCTGAGCCGTCCGTTGGACTTAGCCAACTATAAAAGGGGGAGTCCCCCTCATTTGTATCGGATTAGAAGTAGAAGTTAGACAGTAGAGATTAGAATAGAGAGAGACAACTAGGTGATAGCTTAGAGTAACTTAGTATAGATTGATAGTGTAGTTTGAAGAAGAGGGAAAGTTTTCCCTTTGAAAACTTTGTAAGAAATTGTTGTGAACACTCTCTCAATAAAAGAGTTTTCATCGGGATGGTGAATTTCGCCTTGTTGTGAGTGGTAGCTAGCAAGGTTTCTTCAACTCCTCGATTCAAATGGTAGCGTGAAAAATAGTTCCGAAAGTAGTATAATTTTCATTCCATGCAAGTAGATGTTAGTCGCGGAATGTGGTGTTTGATCTAAGCAACCTCGCTTTATCCATACCACTAGTGTATTTGCTGATGAATGCCTTTGTGCGGTCAACCTGAATATCATGTACTTGTTGTGACCTTTTCACATCGCTTCCCATTCAAAAATGGGGACCCCTAAATTTTGGCTATTCCATTCGCCTTTGGCTTGGGTTTTTCTCTCTCCTTCTCCTCGCTCTCTTTTCCATGTCCGCCTTTCTCGAGGATTGTGCCCGCCTCGAGCTTAAGCCTAAAATTGACCAAGTCCAAAATTCAGGGTTTCATCTTTCCCCGGTCAACCGAGGTCGGATAGGGTGAATAAATTGAAAATTGGGCTTAACATTGTTGTCAGTGTGCTTCCTGCAGGCTCTCAACAAGTTTTCATCAGATTCTGAGGTACTTACTATTTTTAGTAAGTGTGAAATTACAGGCAATTCGTCAGCATTTTTGAGATTCCGACAGTCACACTGAGTTCAGAGCGCATCAGGCTACTCGTATGCAAAATTTGAGCGAAAACAGACAACTTACTATTTTTAGCAGTCCAACTTCCGGAGCAAATTTCAGGGTTCAGATGCAGAGTTTTTCTTTGCATGTCTGCATATTCCTTCTGGGTTTTTCGAGACCTTCGCGACAATGTAACATGCAAAACGAGATGACAACTTTCAAAATTCGGTCCTCCGAGGCTATTTTTAGGGTTTGCATGTCAAGGTTTCTTGTGCATGTCGGATGATTCCTAATGGGTTTTTCGAGAGCCTCGCGATGGTGTGACATGCAAATGAAGATAATCACTCAGTAAGGAACTCACTATTTTTAGCAGGTGCGTCCCGACAGCCGCTTCCCAGCAGTTCAGAATCACGAGCTGATCGCAATGCAGCAGAAACGAAGGCAAACAGAGATCATTTGATACGCATGCAGAGCAAATTAGGGTTTCCAACTTCGGGACCTGAAAAGAAGGGTAAAAAGTCAGAATTTTTGAAAACCAGTGTAAACCACCGCGATCAGCATCCTTCAGGCTATCTGCTGGTAAAATTTCAAGTCAAACGGAGCACTTACTATTTATAGTAAGTCAATTTGGAAACAGGCTAAAAATAGCGAGTCAAGTGCATGCGTTGATGTCAACAGACAGGTCACGTGGTGAGGAGCGCCTCATTCAAGTTTCAAGTCAATCGGAGCAGTGGAGCTATCTGAAGCAAGCATTTGCTATTTATAGTAAATCATCTTTAGAAATGTGCTAAAAATAGCAGGCTAACTAAAAATGGCAGTATCGACACAACAACAAGGTCATGAGGATGCAGTGTGCAATATTTCAAGTCGTTCTGAGCTTCAGAGATGCAAAATCAAAGGGCTTACTATAAATAGCAGGGCATGAAAAACTGGCGAAAAACGAGAAAATTTCTAAGTCTGAACTCCATCTTGCAGCCATGGCAGAATGCGCCCACCTTGAAGCATGAGAACTGGAAAAATTCTAAGTGTGAAGTTTCATCCTTCATCTAGGCCAAAATGCGCCCAAGGGAGGAGTGAGTCAAAGTGGTCAACACTTTTTATCCTGTAGGCATGGCAAAATGCGCCCAAGGGAAATTCATGGAAGTTGAAAATTTTTCGAAGTATTGAGCTCGTCCTCCTCACCCCTCAGAATGCGCCCATCCTCCTCAAGGGGTAAAATGCACCCAAATTGCAAGAGAGTCAAAGTGGTCAAACAAATTCATCCTCCTCCATAGGCAAAATGCGCCCAAAAGCATGCATGTCAAGACGAGAACAAGGGAGGTGAAAGGTCACAAGAAGGCGTGGTTATAAGTTTCATCCACCAGCTATGCCAAAATGCGCTTAAGAAGGAAGAAGTCAAACAAGTCAAAGATTTTCATCCCTCACCTACTTAGAAATGCGCCCAAATAAGGTCAAGTAAAGACAAAAAAGTGAAGTTGAAGAGTCATCCTCCTTGCATGCCTAAATGCGCCCAAGTTAAGGTTGTAAAAGTGAAGATGAAGTGGTAAATGAGGTAAAGGTGAGTGAAACACTTCATGGCGTGGTGAAGGCAAGGTGAATGCTAGGCGTTATCCCTCTTCAAGCCCTAAATGCGCTCAGGGTGGTAAGTGTTAGGGAATTTTTTTCTAAGGCGTGTGAGGTGGTGAAGATAAAGGTTAGGCGTGGTTTCAAATTTCCTCTAAGTGATATGCGCCCAAGGTAATATGTGTAAGAAAATATTGCAAGGTGATGGATGTGTTGCCTAGGCGTTGGAAGTGAAGACTTCTAGCACAAGATGAATATCCTCCTTCATACACAATATGCGCCTAAGATGTTGAGTAAGTAAAAATAAAAAAAATAAAATATTGCTAAGGCGTTGGAACTTCAAATAAATATTTTTTTCGAGTGTGAAGTGGTGTTGGAAGATGAAATATGCCAAGCGCCCTCATGGAAATTTTTATGAGTGAAGTTAAAGTTTTTCTCACTGGCAAACGAATAAAATTTTCTAAGGCAAATTCTCAAAGTGCAAGATGATTTAAAATGTTTTCTAAGGAAAAAATATTTTCTTCCTTAGAAAATACGCCTAGAACTCAAGGTGATGAATTTTCTTCTTAGAACACCAGCAAACTTTTCAGGGATGAAGTCAGAGATGGATGATAATGTAGATGGATTGATAAAATTCCTCAAGTGAGAGCAACACAGGATGATCACAGGCGAAGAATGGATTTAAACTGGTAGAATAATATTTTTCTAAGGATTAAAATTTAAAAAAAATTAAATGAACCCGTTCGTCGGGTACCCATGGATTCGAAGCATTCTGAAGAAAATTCTCTTCTGGGTACTGAACATTTGTGATGATAAATGGATTTTTATGTCTTCCGCACTTCGCCAACACTTTTTCGGTGAAGAATTCAATCAGTGCTCAAATTGTGAATTTTCCTAAGGGAAATCTTAAAATTTTCTAAGGCAATTTTGAATAAAACGACTCTTGACAAGAAAGTGATTTGAATGATGAATTCGAGATGAGTTGCCTAGATGATTTTGATTGAATTCTTCGATGATGAATTTTCTAGAGCTGATGAGAAGTTAAATTCGAATTCAAGTGACAGAGTTCCGGCTGGTAAATTAAAAGGATGAATTTAAATTAAATTTTTCGAAAATAAATTCAAAGATGCCAGTCAAAGTCAAGTTTCTAGAAGAACAAGATTCCTGACGTCAAGAGACAAGTGTCAGGAATATCAGAGAGGGAAAATTCGAATTCTTGAAGTGGAGTAGTGGAAATTAAATGCACTGGCTATAATTGGCTCCTTCTAGAATTCGATTTTTGGCTATAAAATGAAGAAGTTTCTCACTTATTTTTCACAGTTGAAGAAGTCGAATTTGCTCTGAAGTTTGTTGCTAAGAATTGTTGAAGCTTGAAGAGTTCGAAATTTTGCTGAGGACTGGAGTTTGCTAAAGTTCAAAATTGAAATTGCTGAGACTTCTGGAGAAGGACGCCTTGAGTTGCCAGTGCAAGTGTTGAAAGTTCGAATATTGCTGAAATCAAAAGGGGCGCACTTGCTGATTGCTAGAGTTTGATTTGTTGCTGATTGAAATTTGAAGTTGCCAGAGCTAAGAGGGGCGCACTTGCAAATTGCTGGAGGTATCCAAATCTGCAGTTGAAGGACGCCTTGAGGTGAGAAGTTTCAAAGAATTTAAAAGGTGCAAAGTTCGAATTTTCTATTGCTAATGCTAAGAAGGACGCCTTGAAGTGAGGATATTGCTGAAAGTTTTAAAAGTGCAAACTTGCTAATTGCTGATTGCTGGTGTGAAATACGAATTTATAGAAGTTTAAGTTGCAGATTGAAGTTGCTTACTTAGAAATTTTTCTAAGTGTTGAGGCCCGAATTTATTGGAGAAGAAGCTGAGGATTGCAAATAAGAAGAATTGAATGTTGCAACTTCTCAAATTTTAAAAAAGTCGACTAGCAGCCCTGCAAGGTATCTTATTTGTTTTTCTAAAATTAAATTACTGATGAATGTTTATTGTCCTGCAGATGGCTGAGGCAAGGGTGACTGGCAAAGATAACAATGGTGCATCCAGACAGGCTGTGATCAAGAAGCTGAGCAAAACATTCATGCCAGAGTCAAAGTTCATTTCGAAGTTGGGCAAGCTGACTGACACCAACTTGGGCTCCGTCAACCTTGAGGCCTTCAAGAACAGAATGTTGGGGATTGGAAGTCATCGGCCTTCGACTACTTCGCACAATATTGTTCGAAGCGGATTATATGCAGCTGCTGGTTTCCCACCAGCCATTCAGTGTTCGGAGCTAATGATGGAGTGCGCCAATTATTATGAGAAGGAGCACAGATCGATCATGTCACCAGATGACCAAGTGCTAGCCAATCTTACTCCAGCAGCCATTGGTGAAGCTTTCGGGATCCCGGTGCATAGGAACATGGTTTACAAGTCCAAAGAGCGAGCTGAACGGATGTATGCTTCTGCATTCGAGAGATGCACGGAGACAATTAACACTTACTGGATGAGCACTCCCAAGCCTTCTCGTACGAAGCTGCCAAAGCAAATCATAGCGGATGACTTGAAGCAAGAATACTGTGACCTCATCATGATGCTGAGCAGAGTTGGTGGTTGCCCACAGTCCTTTATTTTCGAGCCTTGGATGTTTTATTACATCAACCTCGTGCTGGAAGGGAAAGATTACGTCAACTGGGCTGTGATGATCAGTGACAATTTGCACGAGCAGCTCCTGAGCCTTAGAAGGACAAAGACATTTTACATGAGCTCTTACATCATCTATATGTTGGCTCGTATGACGAAGTACAGAGGGATCTCTTACAAAGAACCTGTTGGTTGTGGCTCCCACCAATTCAAAATCTATGACGCTTGTCCGCAGTTACATTTGGCGAGCACTACTCATTACAAGCGTGTCAACGATGCCTTCACCATGCATATCACGAGATTGCTTCAGGAGCGTTTACACCACAGAATCTCGAGGGAGGCCCAAGAGTTGATTGAAAGGTATGGGTGCTGGTTCATTCAGTTTCCAAGGTTTTCTTATATTAGGCTGCAAGGTTTTTCATCATATCCGTATAGGCTGCCTAAGTACCCAACCGATAGAATATTGATGCTAGAGATATCTAGGCAATTGCTCGCTTACGATAAGATTCAAAAGAAGAAGAAGAAAGGAGGTATTGAATTCCCAATTGTCATGGGCAACTCGGATGAAGTGTGTCCTTCGATACAGGCAACCAGAGAAGCCGAGAGCGAGCTTCAATTTTATCATTTCTCATATCACACCAGCCGACAGCACTATGATCCACATCACAACATCAAATGGGTACTATCAGAAGAATTTAAACATAAAGCAAATATTGAGGACTATTGGGCTGATGCGGCCGATGAGATTGAAGTCAGGAAAAGGATGTTCTCTCGGTTGCCAATTACTTTGATCAGGGAGTGCGAAGTTGTTCCGATTCCAAACCAGGTGAATGAGGATATGGACGTTGTCCATCCGGACTATGCAACAGTGAGGGATACTCTACTTCCGCTCCCAGATTGGTCAGAACCAGAGGTGGCTGACTTGGATACACTTTCTATCCTGGTCCTAACATTTACTAGAGCATGGGTTGATA
>VDFB02026131.1:0-13090 GCA_007258455.2 Sequoia sempervirens
TTTTTATTTATAAATCAAAATTTAGTAGTTTTCAATTTCACTTGCGAATCTCCCATTTTAATTTTTACTCGCAACTACAAAATCAAATGCGAACGAAACTAAAACTCTAGTTTAGTGTTAATATTTAATATTTATTACTCAAACCCTATGTTTGCAATGAACCTTGAATATATTAGTATTGATTAAAAAGTCAAAACCTAATTTATTATTTAATATTTTTATTTGTAATATTGACTAGAGTATATAAAATAATAAATATTATTATTTATATAACCTATTAAATAGTATGAGTAAATGCTATATTTAATATTACTAATTTATTAAATATAATTATAAATATATGAATGTTTATAGTTTATAGCTATGTTGCTGAATTAGGTACGGGTACAAGTTCATGGGTATGATATTGCTGGTACGACAGTTTTTTTTGGGGCTTGGGTACATTTTGGATATGTCCATACAAATATATATATATGCAGCCTAAAACATAATTAAGTTTAGAATGTCCTGTACCAATGCATATGCTAAACAAAACCATGACAAATTTCAAATTTTGAAACATAATATACTAATTTAAATTCAGTTTTCAATATCAAAAGGATTAAACTTCAATGCCATGATAGATAATCATTGTTTAACATTTAAATAATACAATTAGTAATCAATTCACTAATTGGCATCATATGGGTCATCATCAAGACCAAGATCATCATCAACATTAACATTAGATGATGGAACCCCATTGCCACTTGTAGTAAGAGTATGCTGGCTACTTGACTCCTCAAAAACTGAACATTGTGCAACAAAAGAAAGATCCAAGTCAATTCGCTCCAACTCTACATCCCACAACTTTGTTGCCCCTTCCTTGTACTCATCATCTTTGTGAGAAAGAAGACGCAAGTTGGAATGCACGTAAACTAGCTTTGCTTTGCTTGATGCCAATTGATTGCACTTCACTAAGTGGATGAACGAGTATGTACTCCAATTATGTTCAATTGAAGAAGAACTAGCAACCTATTGAAGCAAAGGGAGCTCATTAGATTTTTTAAATTAAGAATTTTGTAAATCAAACTTCAAAATTGAAAATAACACATTTTAAATAATAAAACCAAATTTAGAGAGGTAAAAATTTATAACCTTGAGATAAAAAATTTATTGCAAGAACTTGGAGATGTGGCAACTTGTGGCCATTGAGGTACCACCAAGGGTGAGCATCCTTCCTATATTTGTCACGGAGAGCAAAAACACTTTTATCACAAGAGGCTACAAAATCAGCAAGTTCATTTGTAATTGCATCTTCCATACAAGGATCAATGAAGAGTATAGTAAGAGATTTCCTAAACCCTTCGCTGACTTCTACACCATGGTATGGTGGCACTCTCGTTGGCATAGCAAGGATCTCTTCATTGTAATAACTTGGAGTCAAAGAGAAGACAAAAAGATGAAGTGGGGTGGTCAGTTTGTTCCACTACTCAACACAAATTGATTGCACCTCTTTGAGGAAGGTTTCTTCAGGATCTTGCTCTTTTGCATTTATGATGCATTTCATCTTCTCAAGCATTGAGTCGATGCCATCATAAGCCTCCCCCAAGCATGGCTTATCCATGTTAGGAAAACAAATCATACTCATGATGGGCTCAATGAAACTAAGAAAATATTCCACCCAATCCCACTAAGTTTCATCTAGAATCTTTTGCTTTACATTTGCTGCCCTCTTAGTGTTGGATTGCCTCCATATAGACCATGATTGGCTAATGAACATTCTAGAAAGCACCTCTTGCACCTTCACAAGTCATCTCAAGATGATTGTGTTGGATGCAAATCTAGTCTCAATAGCCTATTTGAAAACAAAAATTAAATGATTAGAAACAATGAAGAATGTATATAATTTAAAAAAATTAAATTACCAAAGTAAAACATAAAATCAAAAAATTGCATTGTTTGAAATTTGAATTACCTTTAGTAGCTCTAGTCGCAAGAATGATCTAAAAATAGTTTGCGACATGTGGTGATTTGTTATGAACATTTGGATCTCTTTAGCTTCAACATAGACTTGTTTGATCCAATCTATTTTTGTACCCAACTTCTGTAGCATGAGGTTGAGTGAATGCATGACACGTGTCCAAAATATATGTGAGAACCATGTCTCAACTAACATACCAATAGCTCTACAATTCTTCACATTGTTTGTTATAACTTGGAGAACATTTTGAGGACCTACTTCGTTAATGCAATATATGAGGATGTCAACAACAAATTGTGCATCCTTAACCTGTCCCTCACAATCCACAACTTTTAGAAACATTGCCCCTTTAGGGCACACTACAATGATATTAATTAATGGTCTATTGTTTGCATCCTTCCATCCATTGGAAATAATAGACACACATGTTTGAGATAATGAAGTTTTTATATGTTTGACCTCCCTTGACAATAAAGTGCTACTCACCTTCTCATAACCTAGGCTTGTGTACCCCTTTGGAGCTTCATTTATTTTTCTTACCATGTCTTTCCAATAGGGTGATTGAACAATGTTGAAAGACAAACCATTTGCATAGAGGCATCTTGCAATGGTTTGTCAGTAATTTCTTTGGCATCATTATTAAATACCCTCTCCAATGGTCACTTTGCTCTCTTTGGAATATTAGCCTCATTTTCATTCCTACTAAAAGATGGATGGCTTACTACAATATCAGGGTCAACACTATGTGTATGAGATGAAGAAGCAAGTGACCTTTGTGAGCCCCTACCTGTATTCAATGGATGCCCCATTCTATTTTCAACCCTTGCATTTGCTTCCTCTTGCTCCTTAATATATTCTGCTATTTTAGAAGGTGATATAGATACACCATTTTTTCTTGAACAAGCTTTGATTCCCTTTTAAGGAATTGCACACAAATGCCCTTTCACCCGAATATAGGAACTTGTATATTGCTTATCACACCCCGAGCATATCCAAACATATGCCCCCCCACCTAGAATTCGCTCTACCATTTCTACATGCCTCCATAGCGGTGAAGTTGGGTCAATGTTGAATGAGGGTTTGCCAACGAAACCAAAACTAGCTACCATGGTATTTTAGTAATAGACTAATAGTTTATCTATGTGCCATAGGCCTACAATTTGTAAAGAAAAAATTGAAAACAAATTAAGCTTAAAATTTAAATAATTAATTAATAACATCTAAACTTTATTTTTTATTAATAACATTATAATAATTAATGTATTTATAATTATTATTTTTAAAATTAATAAAACAATGAAATATATATTAATTATAAATTTCTAATTTCTAATACATTTATTATTAATCTATTTATATAGATAATATAACATAAAGGGGTAAAAATTTTATTAAACCAAGGAGATGTTACAAAGCAAGGGCATTAAATGGCCCTATCAAGTTCAACCAAGTGATCCAATTGATGAGACAAATCCGGGGGTAGTTGGCCCCGATCCACCAAATTCCAATCATGCATATGATCAGAAGCCCATTTAGCCAAGCAATCAGCCACACCATTCCATTCACGGGGAATATGATTGAAAGTAACATGCTCCAGAGATGCACAGAGAGTGAGAATTTGTTCAACAATCAAAGCCAACTGCCAGCTCACATTATCCATATACTGCCTTTTCAGTAAGTTCACCACAACCTGGGAATTAGACTCACATATGATCCTTTGCCATCCCAACTGACTGCCCCGCTCCACAGCCACTAAAATAGCCTGAGCCTCCATAAGATTATTCGTATGAAGACCCTTATACACAGAGAAAATAAACTGAACATCTCCAGAGCTATCACGGCCCACACCTCCAATGCCAGCATGACCAGGATTACCACGAGAAGAGCCATCCGAGTTGATTTTTAGGACACCCAAGGGAGGAGGGGTCCATCTTCCCTCCCTATTCACCCTCGGGGTAGGATGCCTGCATCTGTTATGCATGAGTTGTCGTTGCGGAGGAGGAAGATGAAGACGATTACAACAATCAACATCCCGAGGGTCCACCCGCATAGTCATATCACACTTAGCCGCAATAGTTTCTCCTAAGGAGTGTAAAATTTTTCTCCAAAGGTGAGGGGCTACCAGCTGCGAATCCTGAAAGATCCGCCTATTCCTCTCCAACCAAAGGTTCCAGATAATAAAGGAAGGCCCAAGAGCCCAAGCAGCCTGGAGAAAGGAAGTAGAAACAGGGGCCCTGCCCCATCGTTCCCCAAAATCCACCAAAGAGAAAACATGCCAGCAGACCGTGTTCCACACCCCCCACCAGAAGTGCCAAATCTCCCTAGCATAGGAGCATTGGAAGAAGATATGGGAGACACTCTCTTCACAGCCATGACACAAAACACACATAGAGGGGCCTTGAAAACCACGCTTACATAAATTATCCCAAGTGAGACACCGATTTTGAGCCACTAACCACATAAAGAAGTTGCACTTGGGCCATGACAACTTGTGCCAAACATGCTTCCACCAAGGGACCTCAATGTCCCCAAACAACTGCCTACCAATCTGCTTATAACCAGCAACCAAAGAGTACTTTCCAGACAAGTCTGAACCATCCCAAGCCAAGACATCAGGTCCTCTCAAAGAATTACAAGCACGGGAAGCCAAAAGTTGGGAAAGCTCACGCCTATCCCCCTCAGACCCTCCTAGTGGCCACTCAGAAGGGTGCTTCCACCGAAAACAAAGAACCAAACCATCATGCTGTGCCACCTTATAATGCTCCACCGTATCCCAGCCAGCCGCACAAAAAACCTCAGAAAGAGGCTGGAGATGAGGAAAAGAAGAAAGAATAGGAGGGTGACCATCCCAGGAATCTGACCAAAAAAGAGCCTGTGACCCCGAATGACAGATCCAAAAAAGAGCATCCTTAATCAACTGCGCCCCCACTTTCAAAGTATGCCAAATCATAGAACCACTCCCTTCCAGAGGATAGCGAGGGACCTCAAAAGAAGCAACACCCCGAAGATATTTAAGGTTGAGAATACGAGCCCATAACTGGTGCTGATGGGTGCACCAGCGCCAATAAAGCTTGGCAGCAAGAGCCTTCCCATTCAAAATAGCAGAGCGTAAACCAAGACCCCCCTCCTGCTTAGGTCTACACACCGATTCCCACTTAACAAGGCTCCATTTTGAAGACAACAAATTACCGCTCCAAAGAAATTGACGAGAAAGCGCATCAAATTCCTTAAGGAAATACATAGGAGCCGCTTGAACAAAGCACCTGTAGATGGGAAGGGCCTGGATGACAGACTTAAGAAGAGTCAATCTAGCTGCAGAAGACAACCAACGATGAGTCCAATGAGTAACCTTTCACCTAAGCTTATCAAGCAACTGCTGCTAAGAAGATCTGGGCAGACGGCCAACAGCAAGAGGAATACCCAAGTAGACGAAGGGAAGAGTCCCAATTTGAAACCGCAGAATAGCAGCAATCCTACGCTGGATAGCTTGAGGAGTATTAAAGAAGAATATAGAAGACTTTTGCTCATTGACTCTCTGGCCCGAAGCCGCAAGGTAGATGTCCAAATTTTTCCTGAAGGAATCAACCTCCCTAATACGAGCCAGTCCCATAAGAGAGGTATCATCCACGAATTGGAGATGAGAAAGCGTAGGCAAGCCCATCCCCCACTGCCAACCATGAATCAAGCCATGTGAAACTTGAGATTTAAGAAGACGGCCAAGCCCCTCAGCCAAAATAATAAACAAATAAGGAGAGAGCGGATCCCCCTGACGAAGGCCCCTAGTAGCCCCAAAAAGTTCAGAAGGTTCCCCATTCACAATAACTGAGGAGGAAGAAGTCACACAACTCAAAACCCAACTCACCCAATCAGAGAAAAAACCAAAGGCCAGCAGAATCTTCTGAAGAAAACTCCATTTAACTCTGTCATAGGCTTTGGCCATATCCAACTTGATAAACATAGACCTATCCTGAGAGGTAGCCATGGAATGAATGGCTTCAGACGCAACCACCACCCCATCCAGAATTTGTCGCCCAGCCACAAAGCCACCTTGCTCCTCAGAAATGATCATTGGCAAACAAGATTTGAGTCTCTCAGCCATCAACTTCGTAATAATCTTATACACCACGTTACAGAGTGCAATAGGCCTAAAGAGATCAAGTTTGTCTGCACCTTCCTTCTTAGGAATGAGAACCAAAAAAGTAGCATTCAGGGCACGAAGCATCTGCTTACTATGAAGAGACTCACGAACAACCTCTAACAAATCCTGCTTCACAATATCCCAAAACTCCTGGAAAAACTCAACTGGGAACCCGTCCGGGCCAGGAGCTTTCCCTTTGTTCATCCCAAACACCACCTCCTCCACTTCAGACAAAGTCACCGGGCGAATAAGAGAAGCATTCACCTCATTAGAAATTAAAGAAGGAATACAAGCAAGGACTCTATTTTCATCAGCCTCAGCAGGTACAGAATCCTCAGTGAAAAGATTAGAGTAGAACTGACGAGCCTCTCTAGACAGAGCATGCTGTGCAGAGATTGAAATACCCTCAGAGTTAACAAGAGAAGAGATAAAGCACTTATTTCGACGAGCTTGCACTGAATGATGGAAAAAAGCCGTATTCCGATCACCCTCCTGAAGCCAATCAATCCTAGCCTTTTGTTTCCAGATAATCTCTTCACGAAGCTCCCACTCTTCCACCAATTTCAGAGCCTGGGATTCAGCATGCCCAAGAGCCTCCGAGAAGCCCAAATCCCGAATCTGACGGGTAATCATAGCAAGGCGGTCCAACGCTTCTCTTTTCCTAGCCCGAAAATTACCAAAACTCAACCTATTCCATCGCTTAAGATGAAACTTAACAAATTGCAACTTCTTAACCAGAGAATACATAGCTGTACCATAGGCAGGGGCGCCATCCCGCCACCATTGAGCCACAAGATCACCTAAAGACGGATCACGCAACCACATGAGCTGGAATTTGAAAGGAGGATTCTTAGGATTTGGAAAAGCTGAAGTCGAAAACTTAATTGGCCAATGATCAGAGCCACGCCAATCAAGAATCTCAGAGCAAATGACCAAGCTACCTCTAACCCAAGAGCAAGAGACAAGGAAACGATCAAGCCGCTGGGCAATCGCTTCAGGCCCACTCTGTCTATTATTCCAAGTGAAAATTCCATTAGAGGGTTTTACATCCATCAGAGCTAGAGAGTCCACATTAGTCCGAAACATATCTGAAGCAGGACCAAGCCTAGGCAGCCCTCCCCTTTTCTCCTCCAAGCTCAACACAGCATTGAAGTCACCAGCTAAAATCCAAGGCAGAAAGGGAGCGCAGGACCTAACATACCTGATATGAGCCCAAAGCTGGGATTTACCACGAATATCAATAGGAGCATAAACATTACTAACCAAAATAGTCTCACCAGATTCCAAAATCGAGGCCACCATAGAAATAGCAGACTGGCTGGAAATCCACCAATGAGGGACAACCTTACGAGGATCCCAGAAAAGAGCCAGACCCCCAGAGGTTCCCCTAGACCCAATACACTGACACTGGCCAGAAAACCAAATACAAGGGGCATGTTGAAGCATGAGGTCCACCTGAAGCTTAGTTTCCTGGACACAAAAGATATCAGGAGAATGAACAACAATCAAATCTTGAATAGCCTTTTGACGGGGGGTGCTATTCAACCCCCTTGCATTCCATGAGAGAATAATCATGAGGAAGGTTGAGAGAAGTGGGCCTCAAGGGTCTTAATAGCACCAGATTCTACCAATAGATCCCCAGTAGATTTAAGCTTGTCAGCATCCTTCTTACGACCAACTTTCGAAGAAAATTCAAAATGCCCCTTCTTGAGAGGGCGTTGCAGCACCCCTAAGGCAGGAGACGATCCTCGCCCTTTACCTGAAGAAAAAACTGCCTTAGCCAAATCTGCTAAAACAATATCATCCTGCACATCTACAGAGGCCCCAGGAGGCTCCGAACTCCCCTGCTCCAATGCCGGAGAAATATTCTGCACAACAATTGCTTTCTCCAGCCCTGTGTCCAACCCAACATCCATGCCAGTGGCCCCAGAAGAAAGCTCAACAGGAATCCCTTCCTCCAAAGCCTGATTATATATTATATAGATAATATATAATTTATATTATAAATTAATTTTTTTATTTTAATCAATAAATATTAAATAAACTATAACATATGTCTAAATTAGGTTTTATTTTTAACTTTTTAAGTGTTTCATATTTTATTTTGAAGATTTTTTATTTTCATATTTCAAATTCTTTTCAAGCCTTCAAACTAGGCTTTTGCAAGTAAAAAAAAAAAAAATGCAGGTAAAAAAGGAGAAAAAAATGTAGGCACCTAGAATACTTTGCGTGTCGTAGTTGTGCAATTTTTTAGCTATGTCACGCCATTGTCAAACATCCTTTTTCTGCTCACCTCGACAACAAAAAGAAAAACACAATGAAAAAAATGATGCAACATGTGGTGTTTTCATTAAGTTTTTAGGTTTCTTTTGATTTTTCAAAGTCAAATCACACTTGAATTGTCCAAAATTGGTTTAGATTCACCATGTCATGTCTCGAATCAACTAGAAACGAATAGTGTTCTTGGGAATGTTTCAACAATAAAACAAGCGAATCTTGTACATACCCATAGGCGATTCACATCCATTTCCGATTCCGAAACGGTTCATACTCGAAATCAATGAAAAAGGGTAGCAATTTGGCAATGTAGATTTATAGTTTATTTATATTATTAATTTATTAAATTACATTGTTAAAATATAATTATATATATGAATATATAATTTTCTAAAATACAATATATTATATACTTTAATAAATTTATGAAATAGTATATTTGAATATCAATACTAAATATAGTATACAGATAATATTTATTATTAATATAATAATATTAAATATTTTGATTGAACCATAAAGTTTAGATGTTATGTAAATTTTTTTTCAAACCTCTCTTTGCAAATTGCATGCCTGTTGTTACACATACAATTTATTACATTGTTACCAGGATAGGTAGTTCTAGCTTCGTCGACAAACCCTCATTCAAAATTGACTCGATTCACCTTTGTGGAGGCACCTAGAAATGATAGAGCAAATTTCAGGTGGGGGAACATATATTTGGCTATGTAGTGAGTGTGATAAGTGGTATACAAGTTCCTACAGTTGGGTGAAAGGTCGTTTGTGTGCAATTCCTAGATTGAGAATCAAAGCTTGTCTAGGAAAACCTAGTGCACCTATACCAACTTATAAAATAGCAAAATATATCAAAAGAGCAAGAGGAAACAGATGCAAGGGTTGCAAATAGAATGGGGCATCCATTTAGGAGAGGGACTTATGAAGGCCACTTGCTTCTTGATCTCATACACATAGTGTTGTCCTTGATATTGTAGTATAAAGCCATCCATTTTTGGATAGGAATGAAGATGAGGTTAGTAATGTGAAGAGGGCAAAAGGACCATTGGAGAGGGAATTTAATAATGATGCTAGAGAGATTGCTGACCAAACCATTGCAAGATGTCTTTATGCAAATGGTTTGCCCTTCAATGTTTTTCAATCACCCAATTAACAAGATATGATAAGAAAAGTAAATGAAGCTCCAAAAAGGTACACAGGTCAAGTTATGAGAAGGTACCTGACACTTTATTGTCAAAGGAGGTCAAACATATAGAAACTTGATTGGCTCCCATTAAGGCCTCATGGAAAGAAATAGGCATGTCTATCATTTCCTATGGATGGAAGGATGCAAAAAAATAGGCCATTGAGCAATGTGATTGCAATGTGCCCTAAAGGAGCAATGTTTCTGAGAGCCATGGATCATGAGGTGAAGGATGCACAATTTATTGCTGAAATCCTTATATAGCGCATTTACAAAGTGTTTCCTCAAATTGTTGTCCAAGTTATAATGAACAATGCAAAGAATTGTAGAGTGGTTGGTATGTTAGTTGGGATGTGGTTCTCACATATATTTTGGACACCTTGTGCTGTGCATTCACTCAACATCATGCTATAGAAGTTGGGTACGAAAATAGATTGAATCAAACAAGCTTGTGCTAAGACTGAAGAGATCCAAATGTTCGTCACAAACCGTCATATGTCACCAGCTATTTTTAGATCATTCTCACAACTAGTGGTACTAAAGGTAATTCAAACAATGCAATTTTTTAATTTTATGTTTTACTTTAGTAATTTATTTTAAAAACAATTAAGTATACATTCTTCTTTGTTTTTATTTTTTAATCTTCAAATAGGTTGTTGAGACTAGATTTGCATTTGACACAATCGTCTTGAGATGACTTGTGAAGGTGCAAGAGATGTTTTCTGGTATAGTCATCAGCCAATCATGGTCCGTATGGAGACAATCCAACCCTAAGAGGGCAGCAAATGTAAAACAAATGATTCTAGATGACACTTGGTGGGACCGTGCGGAAGATTTTCTTAGTTTCATTGAGCCCATCACAAGTTTGATCTACTTTATTGACATGGACAAGCCATGCTTGTGAGAGGTTTACAATGGTGTCGACTAAATGATTGAGAAGATGAAATCCATCATAAATGCAAATGAGCAAGATCCTATAGTCAACTTGTGTTGAGCAATGCAACAAAATGACCACCCTACTCCACCTTCTTGCTTTTGCATTGACTCCCAAATATTACAGTGAAGAGATCCTTGCTATGCCAACAAGGGTGCCACCATATCATGATGCAAAATTCAATGAAGGGTTTAGTAAAGCTCTTACTAAACTCTTCCCTGATTTTGATATTGAAGATGTTACAAGTGAGTTTGTTGATTTTGTAGCCTCCATTGGTCAAAGTGTTTCTGCTCTCCACGACAAGTATATGAATGATGCTCACTCTTGGTGGTACCTCAACGGCTACAAATTGGCACACCTCCAAGTTCTTGCAATCAAAATTTTATCACAAGTAAGTTTTTGAATTTTTATCCACTTTTTAAATTTGGTTTTACCATTTAAAAATTACTGTTTTCAAATTTGAAATTTGATTTACAAAATTGTTAATTTATTAACTTTTATTGAGAGCTTCCTTTGCTTCAATAGGTTGCTAGCTCTGCTTTAGTTAAACAGAAGTGGAGCACATACTCATTCATCCACTCAATGAAGTGCAACTGGGTGACATCAAGTAAAGTAGAGAAGATAGTTTATGTGCATTACAACTTGTGCCTTTACTCACAAAGATGATGAATACAAAGAAGGGGTAACAAAGTTGTGGGATGTAGAACTCGAGCGAACTAACTTGGATCTTTCTTTTGTTGCACAGTCTACTTGCATCATCTAATGTTGATGAAAATTTTGGTCTTGAAGATGACCCATATGATGTTGATTAGTGAACTGTTAATTGTATTATCTAAATAGTAAATATTAAACAATTGATTCTCTATCATGGCATTCAAGTTTGATCCTTTTGATATTGAAAATTGAATTTAAATTAGTATATTATATTTCGAAATTTGAAATTTGTAATGATTTTGTTTAGTATATGGCATTCTAAACTTAATTCTGTTTTTAGGCTGCATATATATAATTTTTTATTTTTATACTGATGTACCGAAAACATACCCAGCCTGCCCCAAAAAACCTGTCGTACCAATATATTGTACCCATACCCATACCCAATTTGGAAACTTAAAGAGTAATATTTTAGCATTTTATTTATGGATTGATTTTGGAAATGTTTTTCTTAAGAAATGATGCTCCCAAGCACCCATGTTTGAAGTTAAGTCACTACACAGTCTTATTAATACAGCTACAATTGACAAAAACAATCTTTCGAAGATTAATTCCTCTTGTCTATATTAATTTTGTTGACTTCTTCAATTCAAGGGAGTTATGTCATTATTTAATGCCTTAATATAAAAAGGGCATTTGAGACTATCACCAGAGTCTGTTACAGAGCTATGCATTCACAAAAGGGAACTCATGGACCAGTTAACAACCTGAAGAACAGTCAAATATTTATTAACTGAAATTCTTTCTTCCAATGCAAACTAACAATTTGTCTAGTGCTGGAGTTCTACAACACATTTTCCTTTTAACTCCTATTATTGTATAGTTAGATGCTGGCAAAACAAAAATATATTGGATGGTAATTGAGAAATATTGAACATTCAGAAATAGTTGTTTGGATTTGGCATTGTTAGTTGCTTGTACTGAAATGGAATCATACAAACTAAATATTTTGTTTTAGTTTCACTAATTCAATTGGAACTACATGAGAAGTGTTGTACCCAAAACCAAAATTTTGCTTCGCTAAGGCATTTTAATTAATTGAGTCTTAATCTTGTTAAAGTGATGTCGGAAGGTCGTTTTTGGACTTTTTGAATATGGATTTGGTGGCTGCATGTCATGACCGTTGCTGAGGAATTTAAGAAAAGTGAAATCAACTGAAATTACCAAAATTTCTATCTCCAGAAAGGGAGCACTTTTTCCAAATGGCTCTATCTTTAGGGGCTCGGATCTACTCGCTTTAGGGTTTGTCACCTCCAGCAGACATTCGTCCGGCATCACGTCAGCTTCGCAGTGAGCTATCAAGTCCTGTCAAACGGACCTGTTTCGAGCAAGTTGTGGTGAATACAGCGCAAAACAAGGCGAAGGTGAAAATTGACTAACACTGGTAAAAAGCGCAGCTTTTGGGAATGGCGCCCATCTTTTTGAGGTGCCAAATGAAGGTTTTTGGCTAAATGCCACCCAAGATGTTTATCTCACTTTTGTTCGAGCTTCGCGACGCATCCGTTAGCGGGTGAATCTGAGTTGCTGAAGTGCCTGAACTTGAGGTCAAACGTAGGGTCAAATCTTAGTCAGAACGTCAGAAGAAAAAGCAAAAGAGCACATTTTAGGAAAGGCGCCTAAGCTTTTCAAGCCTTTAATGCTTTCTTTCTGATGATTTTAGATATTCAATGTGTCCGTATTACGCTCAGCTTTCCGTTGCCTGTCTCCGTCAGTTCGTGAGATGCCTCAGCAGCTTGCAGTCAAGGTTTTTGTGATATCCTAGCCAGTTCCTGAAATGGCTAAGTCTGGGATGAAAAGAGCAACTTTTGAAAAAGGCGCCCTAGTTTTTCACCCCTCAGATGTTGTTTTCTTGGGAAATGTGCCTTT
>VDFB02026132.1:0-16022 GCA_007258455.2 Sequoia sempervirens
GTATATGACAATCACACATGAACACCAGATATATGTGGGAAAACCCTTAGAGGAGAAAAACCGACCACACCAAGAGAAATCACTTTGTATTACAGTAATGGAGATTACATACAAATGTTAGACTTATCTTTCTGGTGTCTATTTATAGCAACATTCACCATGAACAATCTTGTACAGGAACCTTCAAGTTATAGTCATTACAAAAAAAATACATATACTAATCATACAACCACCCAACAATCCGTCGATGCAACCAACCTTCGAACCAACCGATCACAATCTGCAATCACCGAGTATAACCATGTCGATCTCTGTCTATCGAGCTTCCTCACAGAACCGTCACAATGAACAAACTTCCAACTGTTCAGATTTAGCTTCTCCTATTGGTCCATGAGACTCCACATAGGACGGTCAAATGATCAACAGAGTCCACATTGTATTGGCATGTCGATGAGACACAAGAAGTGTCTCCCCGACACCCTAAAACCTTCATATCGATGTCGCCAAGAGATATCGTTATCGCCAAGATGTTTCAACAAGTTCAGAAGACTATCGCTCAACTTTTTCCCTGTTGCCAAGACATATCGTTTTCGCTGAGACGTCATACCGAAGCTCCACAAGTCACATAGACATGAGTTTTCCATTCGACAAGACTTAACATTATCACCAAGAGGTTTCTCCGAGATCCCTTATGTCAGCCCTAAGCCATCAATAGTCACCAAGACTATACCGCTTTCGCTAGGATGTTACTCTGAAACCTCCAGTCATACCGAGTGCCAAAGAATAGTCAGCAAGACCTATGTCTTTCACTGAGAGGTCTTATCGAAGTTCTCCAAGCTACCCTGAGTCCACCGTTCACCAAGAGTTATACCGAAGATCCCTTATCCTCGGTGAAACTTACATCCTTTGTTGGGACTTTTTCCCGAGACCATTTGGGTTACCCCAATAGCCATAGGCTATCGACAAGACATCCTCTAGTCGCTAAGAACTCTCTCCGAGATCCTTTGTGTTACTTTGATGACCAACACTTGAGACTCTGTCGGTGAGACATTTGCACATCACTGAGAGCTCATAGAGAACACCCAAGTCTCTCCCCAATATCCGATAGAATGGCCTGTCAGCCAAAGATCTCTACAAGCGGTGAGAGGTCACAGCGAACAGAATGTCACAATGACAAGCTCCAAGGTAAACGGCATTCGGCAACACTTCTGCAAGGTCATAGCGACCTGAACAATACAACAAAATTAAAGCTCCTAGTTGGCTAGACATAAGAGCTGTCATACCGACTTGGCTCCAATAGAGGTTACAGACTGTGATGATTGAGGCATATATTTGCAAACAATTCAATAGTGGCCCCATAACTACTCACCTCTAAATCACACCCTGAAAGGCCTCAACACTTGTTACCTCATAAGAGAAGGCTCCTTCTAATGATTTTTTTTTAATTAATGGAGATCAAAGCTTCCATTATGTTTCTAGTGAGCTCCTAGTACTCCAATTGATTGACCTATGAGAGTCCTATTCTCATCTTCCTAAACTCATAAGCCATAAATCTTAACTCATTTGATTTACAAGATTCTTTCCCTTAACTTATTTGTTGATTCTCAATCCATCCTTAATAGATCTTGAGACAAGTACCACGTGATGTGAAGGCCAAAAGAATCATCATACCTTTTTATGATATCAACTGCCCTTAGTGAAAGCCCTACTATTCAACCAAGTCCCAACTCAACAACCATATCTCAACTTATACCCCAATCCAATCTAATGTCAAGTCATAGATTTGACACACACTGACCCCTCCATAACTCAAATATTATGATTTTCTTCCATGACTCTAGTGTCAATCTTTGCCTCTCCAAAGCTCTTACTCTAGCCTTCCAATAGTTTGGTACCAAATGGACCATTTCCTTGCATATCATTAGACATTATTAAGATTTCCTTGTGCATCGAGCTATTTAAGTGAACTGGACTACACCTTTACCTTAGATGCTCCCCTAACATCCAACTAATACACACACGAAATTGTATGAATTGCAATAGACTTACTAACTTGTGCCCCTAGTACTCAATTGCAAAGCTCCAATCTCCCTTCTAGCTCGAGACCTCACTCTTGCATCACACTTGAATACCACCGGCACAATAACCTAATTTTGTAGGCCCCACTTTTGCTTCGAGTACTAAGAGTCCTATACCCCTCAGTCTCTTTATTACTCATAATGGACTTGCCACTTGACTTGTACTCTTTTGAGTATTTGTGAGCTCTCCATAGTCTCACACATTGGGACCTGTCCACAAAGCCACTTCAACTTCCATGTGAGACTCGAGGCCTTGGATCTCTTCTAGCGTCCTTTATATTTAGGCAATCTTGAGTGTGTGCCCTTCACGACAACTTAGTCTCGCAAGCACCCTTCCAACTTACTCTCCTTTGTTCGTGGAGGCAATGTCCCAGGGAACATGCATGGTCCCTGTTTACCTAAGCATTGTTTGAATGACCATCCCCCTATAGAAGGGGCGAAGAAGGATCAAATTGAAGAAAATCCAGGACAAAAAGAACAAGATTTTAATGTTTTGCAGATGGCGAGCTGAATTGACAAAGAAAAAGCAAAATCTCTGTGTGTTGCGCGACGCTCAAATGGGTGTCATTATCTTTTCTCACGCCAACAAGATCTTTCATTTGTCCAGTCCTAGGTGGGCCTCATTATGTACTTCTAACTCACACCAAAAGCTGATACCAGACAGCTTTCGTTACAATAAGTTGCTATTATACAAGGTGTAATGGAGCTGATATGTATCATAGATAATAGATTAGAGATTTTCTTGCACCGATTTAGATTTGGGAAAGAGAATGGAAGGAAACAAAAACGTGAGAGAAAAACCTGTCTCCGCTATTATGGTGTTGTGTCGCCAAATTCTGTAGTCTTAACAATATTCACTGACAAATAATGAAAGCTGTTGACATGAACAGATAATTGTGAGCATAAATTTGACGGTCGACTATGCATGTCTAGCGAATTTCTTGTGACGGAAATGCTTTATTTTTAAAAATATTATATGTATAATAATTTTGTAAAAAATCTGACAGCATGTCTAAAATCTCCCCTTTTATTGATACAGGTCCAAATTTAGTATTGATTTTTAATGACAAAACTGGGTAAATACGGCCATACAGCCATCAAATTTATGCTAAAACTTAGAGCCTTTCAGACGAACAACAAATGGAGCTTTTCTATCTATTTCCTGAGATTGAATAAAATGGTGTTATTTGGAGATTGAAGATTTGTAGTTGCTGGGGAGATACACACTCTATGAGAGATTCTTTAAGATCAAGAATATAAATGATTTTTTAATGAAAGTTTTGAACTTATTAAGATTATTTCAATTTTTTATTTTTTTTTAATTTTAATTTTATTAATTTTAAAGTTTACATTTAATTATAAGAGTAAAATATTATTTTGGATTTTGTATGTAAATTTTAAAAGTAATTATTCTTATTCATTGCTTTACATTGCATTTTGTATATATTACGATACAATTATAGAAATAATAAAAAAGATTAATATATTCATTTGTTTAATTATTTTTAAATTTGCAGTTTTTTAATTGTATATAGGTTTAAAAAAATCATGATTAATTTTATAGAGACACAACTTTAATATTAGAACAATGACATAATGAAATATTACTATTTCATTTAAAATTAAGTATAGATTTTAATTTGTTACCAACAATGTTTCTCATTAAACTCCATGATCCATAATTAGAATATGAAAGCAAGAGAAGAGAAATGTGAGGATTTTAGTAGACCAAAATGACTAAAGAAATGGAAGGAAAAGAGACACATTAACTTATTATAGCTATTAATTATTTTATTTATAACAAAGTATCTTATAATCTATATTATAAAATGATAATTAAAAAGACAATATTATCTATATTACCTTATAATAACATATTAGAAACACATTAAAAGGACATTTTATTTATAGTTTTTAATTATCATATTATAGTATTCTAATATTGTAGCATACTATAGTGGTAACTATATGCAAGCATGAATGGACACTAGAAAGATAATCAGATATTAGAGTATAATGCTAATTATAACTCCAAAAAATATTATTATGATATATCTATAATTAATATTAAAATTAGTAAAAGGATAACAATCAAAATATAGTTAGCTATGTTTAGAGTGGCTAAAAAATTAAGGGAAGTTAAATTCAATTTTAAAAAATGGAAAAAAAGAGTCCTTTGGGAACATTTTTAGGATTAAATCTGATCTTCAGATGGAGTTGGGGGAGATCCAATATAAAATCCAGAAGGAAGGATATTTGAATGATATTAAGGAAAAAGAGAATGAGCTCCTTATTAAGATGCATGACATCATTGCAAAAGAAGAGGAGTTCTAGAGACAAAGATCTAGAGCTTTATGGTTATCTAATGGCGATAAAAACACAAGATACTTTTATTTATCGACTTCAAAACATAGGGCAGTCAACAGAATCTCTCATATTGAAGTTGATGGTAATAGGTATGAGGAGGAGGAGGATATCAGAAGGCATGATGTCATCTTCAAAAATCTTCTTTCTGAGAATGAGGAAAATAACCAAAATGATCAGGATTATTTGATAGAAGCTATACCTAATGTGATCAATTAGGAAGATAACTCTATGTTGACTGCTATTCCTTCTAGTGAGAAAGTTAGGAAGGATATTTTTTCTTTTGAAGGGAGCAAAGCTCCAAGTCCTGATGGGTTCTCTATGTTCTTTTTCAAAAGGTTTTGGGAGATTGTTGGAGAGGATGTGGTGAATGTCGTAAAAGAATATTTTGGTTCTAGGATTCTCCTAAAAGAGTTGAATGCAACTTTATTGGTTCTTATCCCTAAGAAGCATGGAGTGGTGAAATTTGATCCTTTTAGACCTATCAGCCTCTGTAACTCGATCTATAAAATCATCTCGAAGGTTTTGACTTCCAAAATTTTAATTCTTTTGCCAACTCTGATCTCACCTCAACAGAATGGATTTGTCCCTGGTAGAAAGATCCTTGATTCTATAGTCACTGTGCATGAGAATATCCATTCCCTAGTTGAATCCAAGACTGAAGGCTTCCTATTAAAGCTTGATATCTCAAAATCCTATGATAGAGTTGACTAGAAATTCTTGTTTAAAATTTTAAAGGCATTTGGGTTCTGCAGCAGGGCTCTTCAATTGGTGGAACAACTTGTGTTTACTACTTCTATCTCTGTTTTGGTTAATGGATCTCCCTTGATTTTCTTCCAAAGCTCCAGACGTCTAAGACAAGGAGATCCTATCTCTCCTATTTTATTCACTATCATGGCTGAAATTCTTGGAAGAAATTTGAAAAGGTTGATAGATAGAAGATCCCTTGTTGGTCTTAAACCTTCCTCTAACAATTTGATCTATTCTCATCAATAGTTTGTTAATGATACCATGCTCTTAGGAAAATATATTGTTACAAAGGAAAATAATTTGAAATCTCTATTGGATGCATATGGGAGGGTGTCTAGCCAGTTGATTAATAAACAAAAAATCTCTCTCTTCTTCTTTAATACTCCTGAACATAGACAAAATAAAATTGCTAGAATCTTTGGTTGTAGGGTGGAGTCTTTACCTACCACCTATCTAGGTTTACCTCTAAGCCTTAAACCCCTAGAGTCCGTTTGGATTTCGTTGGTTGAGAGGTTCAGTAAGAAGCTTACTAGATGGGAAGGAGCTTTGCTAAGTCAAGCAAGTAAATTACAACTCCTTAAATCTACTGTTTAGAATCTATCAATTTATGCTTTAAGCCTTTTTAAAGTCCCTGCCAAGTATGCAAATGCCATTGAAAAGATTCAAAAAATATTTCTTTGGTCGGGTGTTGAAGAAAAAAAAGGCTGCCTTTAATAGGATGGGATCTTTTGTGTAGACCTAAAAAGGTTGGTGGTTTAGGTCTTAAAAAATCAGAAAGGTTAACAAGAAACTTCTAGATAAACAAAGTTGGAGGATATTTTCATCCTTAGGGGAATGGACAAATATCCTGACTAGCAAATATTTGGAGAATAATAGATCTCTTATAATTAAGATGGACTCCCACCTTCTACCCAGAGGCTCAACATGTTGGAATAATTTGATTACTGGAAAAAAATTTGTTGAAACTGGAGTGGGTTGGCAAGTCAAGAGTGGAAACCAAACTATATTCTAGGAGGATTGATGGTTGTTTAATGAGCCCCTTATCAAAATTGAGCCTTTTTGTGGGTGGGATGAGATTTGCAAAGCTCTATTTTATCTTTATGTAAGAGATTATTGGTTGAATGGAAAATGGGTGGAACTATGTCTTGTTAGTGAGGATCTTGCTTCTGTTCATTCATCCTTGTTGGCTGTCAGACTTTGCCAGGATCAGTTGGAAGATCATCTTGTTTGGATCGATGAACCCTTGAGTAATTATTCCATTTCATCAACTTTTTCTAGGCTGTCTTCAGTCCAGGTTCCTCCTCCCTTCTAGTCGAAGGCTTGGTTCAAACACCTGATTCCTAAAGTCCACATCTTCTTCTAGATCCTTCTTCAAAATAAAGTGCTCATAGTTGATAATCTTTGCAAGTGTGGCATTCAAATACCCAATAGATGTTATCTTTGCAAGATGGAAGCTGAGTCAGTTTGTCATTTGTTTCTTCATTGTCCTTTCGCTATCTTGATTTGGGAAAAATTCCTCTGTTACTGGCAATTATCATCGGTTTTCCCCTTGTCAATTAAAGACTTCTTTATACAATGGAAAGCCCCGACACACAATCCTGCTCTTGAGAAACTGTGCAATTTTTCTTTCCCTCATGTTTCTTGGGGTCTTTGAAAGGAACAAAATAATAGAATTTACAGAGATAAAGAATCTTCAGTGGCCATTGTGTTTGATAAAATAATCAGATTATTGAAATAAAATTTCAATACTATCCCTTAGAAGATTGGTAATATCAAGAAAGTGGCTTGTTCATGCTATGATCTCATAGTAGCCAAGGAATGGAATATTAATCTTGATATTTCCTGTGTCCCTAATCATGCTAAGAAGGATAGGGAGGGTGTCTATTGGAATTTTCCGCCTAATGGTTGGATCAAAGCCAACTTTGATGGGGCAGCTAAAGGTACTCCTAGGACAGCAGGTTGCAACGGAGTCATAAGGGATTCTTTTGTCAATTTCCTCAATGCAACTGCCACTCCCCTTGGTTCTCAAACCAATCACCTTGCTGAGGCTACTGGATCTTTTCATGTTATAAATTTGGCTCATAGTTTGAATTTTAAAAACCTTTGGCTTGAAGGGTATTTTAAAAATATTATTGAATATCTTTTAGGTAGGCCCCCCTCGTGGACTATAAAGTCTTGAATTGATGATGCTATTTCGACTCTAGCTAAGTTTGATAATATAAAGATTTCACATGCTTATGTCATGGCAGAAGTTTTTGTGAATGAAGGGGTTAAAAGTAGAGGACAATGCACTTGGTTGAATATTCATGATTTAGGTGCTAATGTTCATGCCTTATTGAACTATGATGCGTCACATGCGAAAGATGTGTGTCATTTCATTAATGATGATATAACAGGGAAAATACATCACAATCATTAGATTGCATGGGGCTGAGCCAATTTACTTATCCTATAAGTTTGCTTGGCATCCTTTGTGGGTTCACTGGTTTGGCGGGACCATTTCAAGTCAAGATTTCACCTCTGTCTACTTTACTGTGCTTGCCAATATGGGAGGAGATAGAAAAAGAGTCAAGCTGGACAACTTTGAGATGCACACAAGAAACACTAAAGCGTGGAGTAAAGTGAAAAGTGGGGGGGTTTACTTCCTTTTCTGGAAAAACTTTGTGGGTCTAATTAGGAAGCTATAGAACATTTTGAGAGGAATTGGGAAAATGGGGAATTAACCCTTTTTGGTAGGAAAGTTCAGCTCGAACGAAAATCTTATAGCTGAAGTGACTAGCATGTCCACTGAAGGACACAAATTTTTTTAGGATAGGGTTTTATCTGATGAAGCTGTGGTCAGATTTCTGAAGAAAGATAAGGAAAGATTGAAATTGGTGAAAAATTCTAACAGTTTCTTTAAGGTTTACACCATTAAAGCTCTTTGGAGAAAATTTATTCACATCATCATGGAGTATATAACTCTAGATGGTCGTCTCACTAGGGCTTACGACTATCACTTTGCTTTGCTCAACCATTTGGACTATAAGGTCAGGGTTTCTCTTCCCCACTATCTTGTCTGTTCTTTAAGAAAAAGTCTAGATGACCATAAGAAAAACCCAAGAAGATATCCTATTTTGCATACTAGTTTGATTAGGTTAATTGTTGAACATTTTCAAAATATGCCGACCCTTGCTAAGTTGGTTGTTTCCCCGAAGTCCGAGGAGGATGATACTGAACCTAGCTGTTCAGGGAATTTTCCCAATTTGAGCTCGGTGAGGATGGTCCTGAGTCCACCCCCTATTCAGATTGGCAAGAAAATTCAAATCCATAATCCCCAGTCTGCTAAAGCCTGCCCTGCATCTAAGCCTAAAATCTCTACTGTCAAAAACCTTATCTCTTATTCTGAAGACTCTCCTAATTCTGGGGATTCTGGCGCTAACAATAATTTTCCCTTTGCTATCCCATCATCAGATAGAGATGTTAGAATTGAATCCCCTGGAGCCTCCAACTTTGCAAAAAATTGCTTCAATCTTGATAGGGAACCCTCTGCTGACTTCTTGGGCATAGCTAGGAATAATGTGACAGACCATTTCAGAATGTGAAATGGGTCTTCCATGAAATCAATGATTTGAAAATAAAAAAATGGGCCCTCCAGAGTAAATTGGAGGAAATGAGAGATAAGGTTTCGATGTTAAGCAAGAGGGATGAAGAGCATAAAGATCACAGTGCTAGTAAAGAGATCCAGGACAATGTGGGCAAGGATAGAAGGTTTGAAATAGATTTGGAAAAAATGAAAAATACTATGAAGATAATTGTTGAACAAAACAATAGGATGGCAAGACATAATGCCATCATTATCAACGCGATGATTGAAAAATTGGACAAAGCTCAACAGGGGTCCTTGGTGGTTGACTTGGAAGAGGTGAAAGATAAAAATCAGGAAGAGGACATTGGGATATCAAAGAGAACCAGGGCGAATTTGGAAAGGAAGGCACCTCCAATACCGCAGATTATTCAAACATTCAAGAAGGGTGTTCAGGACATGCAGGACTTGGAGGCTGAGACTGAGTCTGTTCTGAAGACTCTGGCTTAGGTGCTGTTGGTTTTTTGGCTTGCGTTCTGGCTGTTTTTTGATTGACCTTCCTGGTCTTTTGTGGTTGGCTGCTATTTTTTTTGGTATTGTCCTTTTTTTCAGCCTATTTTTTCTATTGGACTTTATTGTCCTCTTTCTTTTGTTGTAAACTTGGTGGTTTCGGGTCCCTGTAGAACCCATTTTTTTCCTTTATCAAAAACAATCAAAATATAGTTATAAGATGGTAAATAATATTATTTAAAATATCTTAACTATGAAAACATGTAAATTAGAAAGCTATACAATAATATCTAAAATATGCATTTATTATTGCCACAAAAGATTAATTATAAAATACTTATAGATAATATTAAAATAGACAATTAGATAACAAAATATTCATAATACACTTAAAAAGAATCATTTCTAAACAAATATATAATTAGAGATCACATAATATAAAATGATTTAAATAGTATATTTACAACACTTTATTATTAAAAATCATATATTATAAAACTAATTATATCTAATTTAAATATTAGTATAATATACCTATAGATAATACTAATGAACTTCAACTTAGGTTGATCATTGGCTTTAAGGAAGGGAGGAAAAAGAAGGGGAGAACACCAATGAGCTTCAACCTGAGGTTGATCATTGTCTAGAAGGGAGGAAAGTACTAAGGGAAGGGAGGAAAAGGGGAGACATGGGGAGCAACAAAGAGGATGGGATAACTATCTAGAGGAGGGGGAAACAATTTATTAAGGTGGTTTAAAAGAGGATACCAAGTCAAACTTAAATTCCAACCACCATCTCATTTTCGGTTGGAGGGGTTATTATGAATTTGAATGGGATGATTTGGATAGTTTTTTAAGTGAAAAAGTAATAACAATCATAGATAACCATATATATCATATGAAACATTATATAGAAAATATCTAGTTGATCTGTGACATGAAATTAAGATTTTTAAAGTAAGAAAGTAATTGTAACCATGTTATGCCCCTTTTAATTAATTTCAAATGGTGAGCCAATTAGCCCAATCCAACACCTTCCATGGGCTATGGTAAGTAATTAGAAAAGTAATTTATTTAATTTTTAACTTTGGTTAGAAATATTTAATTCTCAAATATTATAAATTAGGCCACTCAAATATTAAATATTTAATTTATGACACCTCCACTATTTGAGGCATTGAGAGTTATGGAGTATCTTCAACCATAAATTATGAGAGTGAATTTTATTTTATGTTATTCATTTCCCACCAAAGAGGGGCATTTTTATTTGTTTCTCTATTTGTTTGGAGGTAGTTACACATTTGTGAAATCTCATTTTATCATACAAAAGCTCTACAAGAATTTGTTTGGGCACTCGTATGTGTTCATACAAAAATGTTATGTGGATGAAAACCTATTGAAGATAAGAATCAAAGGAAGAAACCCATTTTGTTCAAAGGGAAACTTAATTTAGGGATTACACTGGAGCTTAAAAGATTTGTAGAATAGTTTATTTCAGTGTGTGCTTGTTTAGTTGTAGGTTGCAAGTGAAGAAGTGTAGTAGTTTTTCTTGCAATTTGGATTATATTTTCTTGGAGTGTGATTTTGTAACAATTCATTTTGGATATTATTTTCTATTATATCGGTCTTCATCATATTTAGAGTGTGTGGTTATTCATATCCAACTTGAAGTCTTCCAATGTTGTTAGTGTGTGCATGCTACTATTTTGTGGTGAGAAATTTTGGTGTGATAGTTTCAAATGCTTGTTTATGTCGTGTTTGTTGCTGATTTTTTTTTTGCAGTAGAATATTTTATGTACTTTTATTAGATAATACCAATAGAGGAATTTGATGTTATTTTTTGTGCAAAACTATGTCAAGCTAGTCACCTAAGCATTGGAGAATTTGTTGGTAATTTAGTTTATGTTTGAAAGTAATTGTATGTGGGTTGAATATCATGATTTGCATAAAATTTTGTGGTCCTTTAATTTTAACTAATTTGATAAGATATTTCATTTAGGATATTATAGTGGTATCAGAGGTATGATCTTTCCAACATGTTGGAGAATATAACCATTGTTGCATTTTATTTATGTTGCATGTTAAATTTTAAGGCTGCCTATTATTGATCAAAAATTTCATGTTAGCATTCATTATTTGCATGTATGTTTCAAAAGTTGCATGTTAGTATTTAGTGTTTGCATGCCAATTTTAGAAGTTATATGTTAGTAGTCAATGTTTGATTCTTGTTGATTCTTGATGAAATAGAAATTTGATATCACAAATCTTATTCAAAAGGCACCAATGAAATTGGTGAATATAAAAGAAGAGTGAAACAATTCTTTCAAAAAATGAGATAGAGATGAAATTTGCAAATTTGAAGCCCTCAAAGTTTTTATTCAATATCAAAAGTTTTTTGGTAATTTCAAAAACCTAATGTCTTTTGATGACTATTTTGTTTATGAGACTTTATTACTACATAAGATGACAAAGGAAAGAAGAGGAAAGTTCAAAAGTCACCAAGGAGGGATAAAAAAATTGAGATAGTTGAGCTTGAGTCAAATAAAATTCTTATAAATGAAAAATTTGCCATATCACAAAAAAGAATGAAGAAAGTAAAAATGAGTTGAGAAAACAAAAGCATTGTTTTTTTATGTAGAGAATATTGGGAGTCAAGTGAAAGATGTGGGAGCAAAGGAAAAGAATTGGAAGAGCCAAAAAATAAAACCATAGAACTAGAAGAGGTGATGGATACAATAAAACTGGAAAAGATCAAGGAAGAAATTGTGATAGAAGAGCATAAAGAAAAAATGGAAAGTATGAAATTTTTTGAAAAGAATGTTCTGATTCAAGAAATATATGAGGTTAAGTTTCAAGATAGTCCTGTTGGAAAGGCATAAACATGCATATAAGAAGAATGTCTAAGCTGAAACTAAATATTTTAATATTATGAATGCCTAAGCAGAAACTAAATATTTTAATATTATGAAGAATGCTTGGTATGCTAGAGGTGGACATTAGAAGAGGTAGTGGTATAAAGTTCTCCTAACCCCCCTAGAAGGATGTTAAGAAGTAAGATTGCCTTGAACAATACAAAATTTCTTAAAAATCTTCCACAAAATATGTGGCAAAGATTTTTGTTGTTGTAGTCCTATTTTTGCATAAATCAGGGTAACCGCTGGCATAGTGGTGGGGAGGCCGTCACCAAGTGGCAAAGGTTTTTGACAGATGGAAATAGGCGCTACATTTTTCATAGAAACTAAAACTGTAGTAAGCGCACCAGCCACTCAACGTAAAGGCTGCCAAATCTGATTCGTGGTATTAGAATGTTTTTTCTCTCTTTCCTGAATTAGAGCTTCTACTGAGTATTGCTGAGAAATTCCTTTGTTTGAAGATAAACCGCTCTGTCAAATAAAGAGCACATCAAAAGTGTCAAATGCCTCCTATAATGGAGGGCCTCTTACAATCCCTTACAAAATATTATCTTTCCACAAACATGGCAAGAGTCATAGAAACGTGCTAAAAAGCGGGCAACCTATCGTTCTGAAAAATAACGGCTATTTTTCAAGAAACGAAAACGAATTGAACGTAGCTTATGGCTTGACAAACACTGAGTATTCGGTTCCGGTCACACGGCTACTAAAGTTGATGATAGGGATATTCTTTAAGTTTCTTGTTTAGGGTTTGCAGAGGCTACGCTCTAGATATAAAATTTACTGAATATAAGTTATTCTATACCGAAAACATGCCACAGAAAAAACACCATTTTATTCAATCTTAGAAAATAGATCCATACTTTCCCTTTAGCCCACAAATCTATTATGGAAATTTTCCTATAGACAATTGAACATTCTATTATGAAGGGGAAAACTCCATTTGCTTACATTTTTGTTTCCTTCCATTCCCTTTTACAAGTAACCGGTCGAAATCAAAATCAACATAAGAAATTATGTAATCTATTATCTATGAAACATATGATCAGCTTCAATACAACTTGAATAACAGCAAGCGAGTATAATGAAAGCTGCCTAGCGAGAAGCACATAATGAGGCCCACCTGGTGCTGGAGAACTGAGAGCTTGGATGTGTGAGAAAAAAATAAAACACTGACAGCTCCTGCGCCTTCTTTATCAAACTAGCCTGGCTTTTGCAAAACTAAAACGCTATATTCTTTTTGTCTTGAATTTTCTTCACTTCGATCCTCCTCCTTCTACAGTGAGCTGATGCTTTGACGAAGAAAGAAGCCTCCCCAGAAGAACATAGCAAGCTCGACGACAGGACCATGGACATATTGTATTTGCAGTTTTAAGGAGCATGGAAGGACAACAAGGCAGTTGGTAGGTGTTCTGTCACAACAGAATTCTATCTTGTCCATAATCACGTCACCTACAAAAGGTAACAACACGTTGGTCATTCAATGAAGCTTCTCTGCTTTGTCTGGGCTGCAGTTTCATCGTCCGTTCTACCTCCCATTACCATTGTAATTTTTAATCTCCCAATTTTTTATAATTTAATTGGCATAATGTTCAAAAACCCTAAATTAATTTAATAAAACACATCATATATTGAAAATAGACATCTTTTAATCTCTAGGAGATATGGTTGAACAAACATTAAAAGTAAAGACACCATGGACAATAACAAGACATATTTATTTAATGAAGTAATAGAGGTACCTTCATGGAGGCTTAATGCATTTAGAAAAAGGACACAAGCATTTCATAAGAATCCAAATAATTTTCTTTTAAAAGATAAAAAGGATGTAATATGCAACATCATTAAATTGAATTGTAGGTGTATGTATGGAGATAAGATAAGTCTTTTTTATAGAGGTAAATTATTTTTGTTTTGCGTGTTATATGTTAGAAGAAATCATAAAATTTATATTGGAGAGTGGTGTTCTAGATTATTTTAGAATTATATTAGATATTAAATGAATGATCTAGTTTGAGATTTTAGTGATTGATTAGTTTTTTGGAGATAATAACATCTCATGTTCTAGTTATGCAACAATAAATTGTGTAAATTTTTTTTTTGTTCATACTATTTTTTAAATTCATGTACTAAGATAACACATGACTATTCTCTCCTTTACCATCTTTTAATTTTATATCTTTCTTTCTCATCATCTAAAATAGTTTTTAATAAATTCTTATTTTAATTTTAATTTAAATAAAATTGATAACTTACTCATGAATATCATGAAAATATTTACTTACAATTTTATTAATATATTTACGAGTGAACACAAAAACAAATTAACCAAGCACAAAAATCACAAAATTGCAAAAATGGACTAGATAATTAGATGAGTGCAATGTAGATAAATAGGAGAGTGTTTGAGCACCCGATCTCCATGAAATGAGGATAGGACTCCTCATTCATGGAGTGTTGGTGAGTTTGCTCACACCTTTGTAGGATGATGTGTCAAAAGACAGTGACACCTAAAAATAAATCCTAACTAATTTAACACTTTGTGTGTGCAAGTGTCATGTACAAAATGAACACCTAAATAGCCTTATATGTAAACTAATAATTACACTAACATATTTTTATCTTCACAAAACAAGGAAATAAATAAAATTAGATTAAGATAATCCTTTAGTTTTTTCATAAAAATATAGTAAATATAGCAAATAAGATATCCACTTCATATATTTTTCTTCCTATTATTCCAGATGTGAATCATGACTTGCTTGTAAAAATTAAATAGTAGGTAATAATAATTTTTTTTAAATGAAACAATAAAACAATTTAGAGTTATGCAATGTGGAAATTCATATCAAAAGCAGACGAGTTTATTTAATAATGGAGCCATATTAAAAGGAGATAGTTTATTTAATAAGGATGGGGGCACATTTATAAAAAGGCACATCATCAATTGAAAAAGAGTCGTCTATTTAACAGATACGGAAGGAAATACACATCGACACAATTGTTTGTCAAGATAACATCTTGGTAGATCATGAAAGGGAATCTTTCTTCATGGAATAGAAGTACAACTAGATCGGAGTCTAAATGGGTGAATTAAAGTGGAGGTTTAATCCATTTAATAAAGGACATAAGTATTTATAAAGGGTAAGTTTTTTGGTTTGAGATCAATAATAATTTTCAATGTATTAATAATTGTTCAAAAGATTTTTGGATTCGATTTTCACAATTCATATTGATAATAATTTTGTTCAAAGTCAAAGAATTTGTCGATTTCTAAAATAATTTTAAAATTTGCCAATCTACGAAATGATTCTATTTTGGATCTTTTTTTTGTGTCATTTAATACTATCTTGTAAACATGATTAGCAGTTGCATCTAAAGAAAGTTCAAAGATTACATCGATAGAAAATTATATGTATGCTAATATGTTAAAGAGTATGTGTTTTTGCATGCACATTGTAATTGCATGTGACTGGATTAAACAATTAATAATTAATGCTAAATAATGGATTGCAATAAACTTAGACAAATCTAGAATTTTTTCTTAAAGAAATTAAGTATTATTCATTATAAAATATTTGCATACAGATTTAAAACATAAAGCAATGCAAATGAAAAAAGAAAGTTGTTCTCAAATTGACAACAAACACCACAAATGGAAATATAATGTTTCCATCTAGCTGTCAAATCAATATTATCTAACTTTTATGTGATAAATGAGATTTTGAAGGCTTTTGCCTAATATTTTGGAGACTTTTACAATTAAACGATAGTTGGCTTACCATTAATCTACAATCAAAACTTGTTTTCTGATGACTCTACAGGTGTGAGACTTGTTACAAGC
>VDFB02026133.1:0-22249 GCA_007258455.2 Sequoia sempervirens
TATGACCATAAGTGTTACAAATATAACAATAACCTTGAAAATGAGTATAATTGTACCTCATTGACTGATACTGCCTAGAAGGTAGAGGTCTTGAGAATCTATCTGTTCCTTTTCTTCCAACATCAGTAATTGTATCTTCTTCTTTCTTCTTGTCTTCATCGAGAGCAACAGAATGATAACTCAAGTCTACTTTCTTTCTGGGAGTTTGTCTAACTTTAAAATTCTACATTTTTCCATCTGTAGATACAAGACTATCTCATGTTTTGACTTCTTTTTATTTGAAGAAGTTTTCCCTATCTCATATCCTAAACTAGTAGGATCTTTATTTTGTTTTTTCTTTCCTAGCATTTTATTCAACTTGTTGGTACTTTGATCAAAATTCTGATTTTTCTGTAACTAAATCTTTACACTTTCAAGATCTTTCCTTAGAACAACTATTTCACTTTCTAACAAGTTTGGCACTCAGTTGCTCTAGCTTCTAAATTGGACCTAGTCGCTTGGGCTATTCTCTTACTTTCTTCATTTTCAACTCTCAGACAAATAACCAACTCATTTGATTTTTCAAGTTTTTCTTTCAAAGAGATAATTTCAGTTTCTAACTTTTTGCAATCTCCTTCCTTTTTCTCTAACTGAGATCTTACTACCTTGTTCACCTTTCTAAGACTCTTAATCTCATCAAGTGTAGAAATAAGTTCTATGTCAAGATCAATTTCTCCTTCAATATCTGAATTATTCATGTCCACCACAAATTCATCAAGTTCTATATTAGATAGACATTTTCTTCTACAAGATTTTCCTTATTAACACTTATAGAGTCAACTGGCAAAGACTTTGCTTGAGACAATACTTCACTAGACTTGACACTAGTGGTTTTCTTTTGACTTTTGTTTCTTTTTCACTTACCCATAGCACTTCACTTACCAGAAATCCCTTAATTTGGTTAGTCTTATGCAAGGTTCTAGCTCTTTACACCAATATCAATCGAAATCATATATGTTTCTATAAAATGCATAGACTATACCATCAGACATAAATACATTCTTGAACTTGTGACATATTTGACAAACTTCCAAGACCAGAATCAATCCTAGGTTGATTAGACCTATATGAGGACCCTATGCCCTGATACCAATTGTTGGAAGACTGAAATCATTGAGAGGGGGGGTGAATCAGTGATTTATGAAAGCCACAATATTTTTTTTAAAGAGCAAGGATTTGTGTTCACTTTTAAACCAAGAAAAAAAATGACAGTTTGTGAAGTAGACTTGACTTTTGTATCAACTAAGCATATGAATAAGACATTGGTATGGATAGACTTAAATGAACTATTTGTGCTTTCACTTGAATGAAATTTCATAACATTAACATGACAGCTTCAGAATAAACATTTGCAGAAATGAAAAGACAATCATTCAACTATGAACTGATAAGGACAAACATCACAATCTAGAAAAAATATCATAACAAAGCAATGACACTATAAGACCATGAATTTGGCGAGTGGAAAACCCTCTTGGGGTAGAAAAACCACTCCAAACTGGCTTAAATAAAACCACTATTTACAATTCCTTATAGGTAGAATTTAGAGCACCCACTCTAGGAGCACCAACCCCTTACAAATTTAGGAACACTCATTCCAAGGAGCACCAACCCCTTCTACAAAAATAAGAATAATACAATATCAGAGGGTTTCTCTGTTTCAATTCAACCCACACACTTTTTTCATACTAATACATCAAATATCCTAAAGATACATTTTTGAATCTCTAAAATACAAGATATACTAGTTAAACATTCTGCATCATGTTTACAAGAATTTCAATGGCATAATTTGTGCACTAATCTTCTTAAAAATTCCAAAAACAAAACAATAATCAATCTTTGTTTTATACACATGTTCTAATGTAACTTCATCAAAATTTCCAGGGTGAAACAACCGATTTCTTCAACTGAATGCATTAACCCTTTATCTAGTTGTTAAGGAATAATCAAGGGTTTTGAATAATATTAAACACTGAATCTTCATTGTTATTACCTTAACAAAAATGATCAAAGCCCATAAATAGTGTTAACTTTAATACCTATTTAAGGAGGAATGAAAATAAACAAATACGAGAAGAACTATTCCAAAATCGTCCAGCTGAAGTCTTCCATCAACAAGCTCTACCTATTTTCAACTTCCTCAGTTAAAGTTTTACCATAAATATGCAATCACAATTCCATGGTGGCGGCTAGGGTTCCACTCAAAGTCTTTTTCCCTAGTTTTTCCTTCCTTTCAAGTCTTTCGAAGAATTTACACAAAACATAATCATTTGAAATCTAAGCTTCATTATGACCTAGACTCCGCTGTCCATGTCGAATTTATCCAACATAATCATTTTGAAGTCCGCAAAAATAATCTCTTCTAAACTTTCCGACAAATAAACATAACATCACTTATGCCAAATGATATCCATGTCGATAAAAAATAATCATAATAGTTGTTGTTGATGTTAGTCACATGTATATTGTGACTTATCATTTAAAACTGATACAACAATTCCATCGAAACATATTTCTATATGAATTTAATCAAATTCATTCACCTTCCAATTAAAACCAAATATAAGCCTTTAGATGATGTTTCCTGATAACTTAGTCACTACTATGTGACTTTCAATTTGAATATAATTCTCTAATGTCGATGTCACATACAATGTGACTATTCAAGTGGCCCAGAAGCAAAATATTTGCACACTAAATATCAATGAAGAGAATATATATACAAGTTTAAAACTTGTAATCTGCATTCCTATGCCTTTCATAAACTTGAATATATTTGTGCAAACATGAGACATGTCATTCATATATCATGTGAAAACAACTTGCAAAAGATCAAGTTGAATAAACCACAATATGAAAGTGATCAACCTGAGAATTGTAATGATGATAAGCCATATATACTTGAAACAAAATATATATAATTTGAAGCAAATGCATGCACTGTTTTGAATGCTTTGTCACCTGAAGCACTGATTGTTTTGGCAAACTGAACCTGCAAATGCTCAATCAGAATATGATCAAATAACCTATGCCATGATCAACCTGAATACTTTATACAATGCCTTATCAAAACTGTCAGTCCAACATAATCAAAACACTGAAATAATATCATGTAGAGTAGATCAAACAACTGAAGGATTCCACAAAGTATCATTGCCAACATCAAGTGATTTTGACATCAATCATTTCCAACATCAAGAACACATTGCATCATGTAAAACCTGACTTGTAGCACCCTAAAAAATAAACACTATCAGTACAAATATGCATCAAGAGCCCATCAAAATGATGTAAACAGAGCCAAGGAAATCATGATATAAATTGAACCAAATCATATGCCACCAAGATTAGACCATCCCAACTGTATAAGCCGTGTGCATGTATTATCCAAACTAGGGAGTTTTGTCACAGTGTTACCAAGATGGAAATGACACAACACATGTCAGAGATACATATCATTCAAAGAAAAACTAAGCATGAGCAACTGAATACACCATTTGCATATCATGGGAACCAATCAACCTAACAATCAATGTATCTTTCATCTTCTCAATGAACCAGTTTCCAAACAACCAATCAACATCCTTGAAACCAATCTGCACATCATGTAGCTTGTCAATGTCAATCAAAGAACACCATTATAAGAACCAATTTTTTCATCAAGGACAAATCACAAAAAACTAAGAGTCAACAGTACAAATCTTGAGGCAATTGATTTAGGTCAATGCGAGATATACAAGTGAAAATCAATTTTTGGGGTTATTGGTTGACACTATGAATACTATGCGGGTAGTGCATATTGTTGAGGGTATTTTGTGCTTCTTGATGTGGACAAAGAATGCACTAAAAGAAAAAGGAGAGAAAATCACAGAGTGTGTGCATGGCTTCTTGAGTCAAATAGAGAATGCACTAATAGATAAGGGTGCAACAATGTTGAGTAATGTATCTATGATTTTTTGAGGTGGACAAAGAATGCAATAAAAAGAAAAGGGGAAGTGCAGGGGTGTAGAGAATGAGTAGAACCCCCAAAAAAGGTAAAAGATCTTAATCAAGGTAAATATCCAAGTGCAGAATAGAGGAAGGTGTAGAGCAGAGAATTGAGTTGCATATAGGATTGCAACATTGAACTGTGTTCTTTTGAACAAACTGTAATTTCTTGGTTGTAAATCTAATTGGTAGGTGCCATAAGATATCTGGGTAGGTGCTTAGAGTAGGGAGTTGGTTCTTCCTTGGAGTAGGTGCTCCTAAAACTAGGGAATTGGTGTCTCCTTAGGGTCGGTTCCCTTAAAAAAATTAATCAAAATATTTTCACAGTGAGGTTGGATTAGGACAGTAGATCCTAGTAGCTATTCTCACCATGGTTTTCCCCATCTTTGGTTTTTCATGTAGATCTTGTGTTGTGTGTGTATGTTTACTTCTTTGCATGTCATAATTTAATCTGCACATAAAAAGGGTAAAATTTATTAAGAGCCAAATTTTAAGTGACCTACTAATTCACCCCCCTCTCAGTACATTGTTGTGTTCTAACAATTGGTATCAGAGCCAAGTTCCCTAGGAAAAGCTTAATTAGCTTGGGTAGATCTTGGACAAAGTGAACACAATGAAAGTCAAGAAGTTTCTTCTACAAACAAAGAACCTCAGTTTGATGGATCAAATTATGCCTTCTAGAGTATTGTGATAGAGACATATTTGGGATCTTTAGGATTTGATGTTTGGATGTCTGTTAAGAATGGATATACACCACCAGCTACAACTCATACTGATGTTTCAAGAAAGAAGGATTGTGAGAACAATGCAAAGGCAAAGAATGTTATTCTCTGTGGTTTGTCTAGTTCAGTGTTTGTCAAGGTTATGCATTTTAAAATTGCACATGATGTCTAGGAGAAGTTGAAAAGCATTTACGAAGGAGATGAAAAGGTAAAACTTGCTAAATTGCAGATCCTCAGAGCCAAGTTTGAAAGTCTCAAAATGAATGAAGAAGAAAAGATTACAGATTATCTTCTTAGAGTTGATGAAATAGTGAACTCAATCAGAGAATTTGGAGAAGTAAAATATTCGGTCATTGTGCAAAAGTTTTTGAGGTCCATATCATCTAGATATGACCCCAAAATATCAACGATTGAGGAAGCAAAAGAAAATGACAAACTTACTCTTGATGAACTGCATGGCATATTCATTGCCTATGAGATGAGGATGGGAAATGTTGAACCATCCAAAAGAGAATCTGCATTTAAGGCTACCAACAAAGAAAAGGTTGAGACCTCCAAGAAATAAAAAGAGAAAACGTCTACATCCAATCAAGAAGAGACTAATGAGGAAGAAGAAAACTTCATCAAGAGATTAAAAAGAGGCTCCAGAAAATATAAGGGTAAGTTACCCTTCAAGTGTTTTGACTGTGGTAAAGTAGGTCATTTTTCTACCAAATTCCTTTACAATAATAAAGATAACTCTGAAAAAGAATTAGATGGAAAAATGAAGAAACCCTACTTCCCTAAGAGAATGGATTTTCAAAAGAAGAAGAAAAGTCTGTATATTCAAGAGGATAGTGATGTATCTGATGTCAATGATAGTTAAAAGGATGAACTAGATTATGCCTTTGTAATGAAAGAAAATGAATTTCTTTTCATGGAAAAATAATTTGAAGGAAATAAAGATGGAAAGGTTGAAAACCCTGGTGAAATAGGTGTTCAAAGAGGAAGGAGAACTTGACCTAGAAGGAGAACTCATTTGTGCCCTAGATGAGATTGATGACTTAAGAGAGGAGATTGAAAAACTAAAAAAGAAGAATAAACATCTAAAGGAGCTTTCCCAAAAGGAGACTAAAAATATAATCAAAAATCTTGATGAAAACAACTAGTTGGTTGTGATCATGAAGCTTCAAGTAGAGGAAGCTGAAAGGATTAAGCTAAAAGTATTGAAGTAGTCAAATCTAAACTTCAGTCCAAAGTGGATAAATGCTTGCAGATAGAGGCAAAAAAAGTGGCATTAAGAATGAACTTGGAAAATTCTAGGAACAAATAGAAAAAGGCATAAAACTCAAGGGAGGCTCAGAGATTCTTGATGGATTGTTAAGTACACAAAAGCCATGTAACAAAGAAAAATCTGGTTTAGGTCTTGAGAAAGGAAAAAGTACTTTTACCAGTGCTTCTACAAAACTGTATGAGAGATTTAGAGTAGGAGAAAAATCAAGTATAGATGATGAGAAAGGTTGCAAGGAGAACACCTCTGAAGAGGAAAAGAAAACAACTAAGCTAAAGGAGGTTGAAGAAGAAAAGAGGCATGCTATAGAAAAGAAGAATAACCAATCAGCTCCTAATCATCAAAAGAAGTGGCAAACCATAAGGAGAAATGATGTTGATGGATTCACATGGGTAAGAAATATGAAGAAACCTTGATGTAAAGAAGATCTCCTCATCCTACACAAGGAAATGCCATGACCAGGTACTCTTCATACTTTTATGGGTACTGCTATACATGTAATCAATTTAGTCATAGGTCTAGAGAATGTAGAGTAGTTCATAAAAGGATTACAAACTTTGTAAGAAAAAATATATTTTCTCCTTTAGTGGATATGAATATAATTTGTTATAATTGTAACAACTTTGGTTATATAGCAAGGAATTGTATAACAAAGTTCATAAGACCAAATGTATAGAGTGAGAAAAGGAAAAACACACCCATAGTAAATAAAGAGTCTAATGCTCATGGGAAGAAGGAAGAGAAAGTGGAAAAGAAACCTAAGAAGGTATGGAAAGAAAAAGAGTAGAATCCCACACATTCAATGATTGCACAAATGGCACGTCATGCTAAAAAGAAAAAAATGTGGGTAATAGATAGTGGTTGCTCCAAACATGACTGGTGATAAGAGAAAATTCATCCAACTTAAGAAATACAAAGGAGGCTCACTTAGTTTGGGTGACAACACTACAATAAAGATCTATGGGAAAGGAATATTAAGCTTAGATGGAAAAAATCCTACTAAAGATGTCCTTTATGATGAATGATTAAAGCACAACCTGCTAAGTGTAAGTCAGATGTGTGAAAATGGTTATAAAGTCTCATTTAATTCAAAAGGATATAAGATAAGGAAAAATGGGAAGACAATTGCAAAAGGAGTAAGAACTAACTCCAACCTTTATAATTCTATGAAGTAAAAGGTCAGAGTTGTTTGATAGGTCAAGCTAATGAGAGTTGGTTGTGGCATAGGAGAATGGGGCATGTTAATTTTGATAGTTTGGTAAAAGTAAGTACAAGAGGTTTGGTAAGACACATACCTAAGATAACTAAGTCTACAAATACTATTTGCAAATAATGTCAGCAGGGAAAGCAAACAAGGGTTAAATTTCAAAAAAAAGAATAGTCAACCACAAAACCCTTACAATTGGTTCACACAGATCTATGTGGTCCTACAAGGACAAGAGGATTGAAATGTGAAAGATACTTCATGTTGCTAATTGGTGACTACTCTAGTATGGTCGGAATACTACTCATAGTAACTTAATCGAATTAGGAGAAGCAGTCGGCATTATAGCAGGCCAATCAATTGGAGAACCGGGAACTCAATTAACATTAAGGACTTTTCATACTGGTGGGGTATTTACAAGTGATATTGCAGAACATCTACGAGCCCCGTTCACCGGAAAAATTGAATTCAATCAAAATTTGGTTTATCCTACCCGTACCCGTCACGGGCATCCTGCTTATATATGTCATAATAGTTTAGACGGAATGACATGGGTAGCTTTTCTAAAAGATAAGTCTCAAGCATTTGAAAGATTCAAGATATTTAGAAAGATGGTCAAGAAGGAGACTAGGAGAAGAATAAAGTTCTTAAGATCAAGTAGAGGAAGAGAATTCATAACAGGTGAATTCATTGAGTATTGTCAAAACCATGGCATTAAGAGACAATATTCTACACCAAAAACTCCACAACAAAATGGAGTAGTTAAGAGAAAGAATAGAGTAGTTAAGGATATGGCCAAAACAATTATGAATGAGGCCAAGTTAGCAGATATGTTTTGGAAAGAGGGAATTCATACAATAGTGTATATTTTAAATAGAATTAAAATAATAGCAAACAGTGACAAGAGTACACCCTATGAACTATGGTACATAAAACCAACATTTGTCAAGTACTTCAAAGTGTTTGGAAAAAAATTCTACATCAAGAGAGAAGATGAAAAACTTGGGGAGCTTTGATTCTAGATGTGATGAAGGGATATTTCTAGGATATTCCACCCAAAAAAGCTTACAAGTGCTATAACAAAAGGTTGTACAAGATTGTGGAAAGCATCAATGTCAAGATTGATGAAGACATAAATCATGTCAAAACTGATAAGAATAACTATGAAGAAGAATTAGATTGTGAAGAAGAATAATTTGAAGGAGAAATTGAAAAAGTGCCTGTTAAATATGTTCAAAAGGATCACCCTACAAATTAGATAAGTGGTGATAAAAATGAAGGTGTTCAAACAAGGAGAAGACTTGCAAAGAACAAGGAACAAGTAAATTTTGCTCTATTGTCACAAATTGAACCTAAAATCTATATTGAGGCCAACAAGGATGAGAGCTATATAAAATACATGGAAAAAGAACTAAATCATATTGAAAAGAACAAGACATGGGAATTGGTTCCTAGACCCCAAAGGAAAAATGTGATAGGCACTAAATGGGTGTTTAGAAACAAGCTCAATGAATATGGAGTTGTAGTAAGGAACAAGGAAATTGGTGTGCAAGGGGTATGCAAAAGTTGAGGCAATAGACTTTGAAGAATCATGTGTACCCGTTGCAAGGTTAGAAGCCATAAGAATGTTTCTTGCATTTTCAATTTTTAAAGGTGTTAAAGTCTACCAAATGGATGTTAGATCTGCATTTATGAATGGAAAATTGGAAGAGGAAGTCTACATAGAACAACCAGAAGGGTTTCAACTATCAGAAGAAGATGATTATGTTTGCAGATTGAGGAAAGCATTGTATGGTCTAAAACAAGCACCTAGAGTATGGTATTCAAGATTGGATTAGTATCTACAACAAGGATTCAAGAAAGGATGTGTAGACATCAATTTATACTTCAAATCTAAAGGTGAGCACATGATTATTGTTGTATTTTATGTGGATGACATCATATTTGGCGGAAACAATGATAAGATGTGTAAAGTATTTGCTTCACAAATGCAAGATGAATTTGAGATGTCAATGTTAGGAGAGTTGTCATTTTTCCTTGGTTTACAAATTGTAAAAATTGATGATGGGATATTTATATCTCAAACTAAGTATGCTGAAGAATTGCCTAAGAAATTTAGAATGGAAGATAGTAGACCAATTAGTACCCCCATGATATTTGGTTGCAAGTTGAGTAAGTTGAATGAGTCCTAGGATGCAAATTAGACAGTATATAGGTAAATGATTGGAATCCTGTTGTACTCAATTTTATTAAGGTCAAACATTATGCAAGCAATATGTATGGTGGAAAGATTTAAGGCTGCTCCAAAAGAGTCTCATGTCAATGTAGTGAAAAGAATCTTTAGGTATATCAAAATTATTTTTGACTATGGACTATGGTATCTCAAGAGAAAATATTTCACTCTAATTGCATACACAAATGTTGATTGGGTTAGTAGTGAATATGATAGGAAAAGTACTAGTAGTGGTGCATTTTTCTTGGGTGAAAAACTTGTGTCCTGGATGAGCAAAAAGCAAGAATCATTCACCTTATCTATAATAGAAGCAAAGTATGTATTAGTACTAGCATGTTGTACTCAGGTATTGTGGATGAAACAAACACTCAAAGACATGAAGGTTGAGTACAATAAACCTATCTCTATTCTTTGTGATAATTCAAGTGCATAAACATCTCAAAGAATTCAATGATGCACTCTAGAAAAAAGCACATATCAATCAAATATCACTTCATTAGAGAGAAGGGTGTCAACGGGAAATATTCCAAGCCAAATTTTTTCGTTTTTCAAATAATAGATTACAACATTACAAGCAAGTACCCGTTAAGGTTAGAAGATAAACCCTAACGTACGGAAACAACTCTAACCAGTATGGCGCCGATGATGGCGAGCATTGGTCAGAGGGTCTTCTACTCTAAATGCTTGAAAGGGAACTCAACGTCAAGTATGTGCTACCCAATCCAATGCGGAGTGAGGGCCGACCATATGACAGAGTGAATACAGAAAGCAAAGCTTGAAAGGAACTACTGAAAGTTGAAACACTCAACACCCAGAATGTGCTTGCTGACCCAGAGTGGGTAAGTAGTGACCATAGGGCGGAGATGGGTTACATACAATATCAAATGCTGAAAGAAAGAACACTACAATCTGATAAGCAAGAATTTAAAGGCTGTCAGTACTACTGCCAGCATACAATTTGAAAGATGATAACTTGCTATCAATTACAAATCAGCATATGTGAAGTTTGCAATAATATTAATAAGTTCCTTTGCTGAGAAATGAAACTGAAAATGAAGATATTAATTAACAGATCCAACCTTGTTTCAAGCTTGACCATCCACGATGAAGTATCCGCAAAGACTTTAAGATCCTTTCACACCCGTCCAAGAACAAGATGCAGATTTCTACAATCTGTGTGACAGACCTGTATTTTCATCATAGAACCAGCACATAGATATTTCTTGGAAAACTCGAATCTCCCTTAAAACTCCATCAATCAACCTAATACTGAATGCAAAGCACAAGTAGGAGGGAGGCGCTCAGACTAGGAACAAGAAACAGGGCTAAAAGGCCAGCTTTATTTAATGGCACGAATTCCAAGAGACTGCAGATAGTACGGCCCAGTACAGGGGCGATTTTCATTTACAAAATCAGACACTGCTCCAAAAATCCTACAACCTTGCACATTGAGGCGCCTAGCCTAGACCAATGAATTTATGCAATACCCATAATCTATATTTTTGTATTTTTGGATTTATGAATAAAAACAACGAATCTGCTAAAGCTAAAATGCTAAAACCAGAAATCTCTAATATGCCAAATCTGATCCTAAATGGATGAATGCTGATTACAATGCACGAACTCCAAGTACTCACAACTAGACTAATTCACCACTAGATGTTGTCTTGCAAACACGAAGCGATGCCCAAGCTAGGAGGCCTTCATTCCTCGAAGTAGTTCCAGAGCCAATCTGGCAGCATAACAGTATAGTAGACAAAAGATGGAGAAATGATGCACAAGATTCCTTTTTATAAGTTTCGTTTGACTTCACGAAACCCTAAAATCCAACTCAATGTTCAAACCCTAGCTCTTTCTTCAATATGGCGTCCTTTTCCCTTTTAGCTCAATATTCATATTTTAATTAAATCATCACCTTGATAAATGCGCCCCAAATTAACTTGCTTTGACTTTGGAGAATTCATCAAATATTAAATATGTCCTTAATGAGGGCGCCACCCTTTGAGTCCACCTTTAAAAATAACATTAAGTCATTCGACTAGGCCAAGGTGATAAAATAACATTTAAATTATAATGTTAATTTTTAAGTGAAATGGGCTCAACTTTCCAAAACTGCATTCTGAAGCCCGAAACTGAATACGCCACTTGAGTCAACTGAAGGGGAAGGTCAACTGCCTAAGACCATCCTGTTTACTGCCAAAAATAGAATTTACTAAAAATAGTAAATTCCAGAAAATGCTCTGAATGCCGAGATGAACATACCCCTGCGAAGCTCTCTGAAAACCCAGAAAGAATCCGCCATTGAATCCATTATCTCTGAGCAATGACCTCCTCAAAAATAGGAAACCCTAATTTATCTTCCGACTAGCCTTCGGGTTCCCAAAGAAAGGCCAACGGTCACTGGAAATATCAGGTTTGAGAAGGGGACATTACAGTCCGCCCTCCCCAAGATTGATTGTCCTCAAGCAATCGCAAACCAAGATGCTACAGAATCTCATCACTTTCCCAAGTCGCATCCTCCATAGGCAGGTTCTTCCACTTTACCAGACATTCTCTGATAGTTCTATTCCTCAAAGAACGTTCCCTGAAATCAAGAATTTCCTCTGGAATCAAAACCAACTGTCCCTCTTCATCTAACGGTGGCAACTGCGATGAAGTGACCACATTATGTCCGAGTGCCTTCTTGAGGCGAGACACGTGGAAAACATTATGCACTCTGCTATCAGAAGGTAGCTCTAATTCATAAGCTACTGCCCCAACTTTTCTGATGACCCTGAATGGCCCATAGAAGCGAGGTTTGAGCTTCTCAGCTCCACTCTTCTTGAGAGTAGACTGTCTATAAGGTTGTAAACGAAGATAGACCATATCCCCAACCTCGAAAGAACGCTCAACATGCCTCTCGACAAGATACAACTTCTGCTGATTTTGTGCAATCTGCAAATTATCCTGCAAGGATCTCATTATGTCTTGACTATGCTGCAACAAATCCTTGGCTAATGGTGCTTTGCTGTCACCAAACACCAAATCTGCAAAACTGGGTGCTTCATACCCATAAAGTGCCAAGAACGGAGACATCTTAATCGACATGTGGAAAGAAGAAATGTAGTAGTACTCGCCTATATGCAGCCACTTAACCCATGCTCTCTGTTGTTCTGACATAGTTTCTCAAGTAGCCCTCCAACCACTTGTTCACTACTTCTGTTTGTCCATCAGTTTGGGGGTGATAACTCATGCTTGGAGTGAGCACAGTACCACTCATTCTGAAAACTTCCTCGCTAAAAATGTGCTTAGGAACTTGCTGTCCCTATCACTCACAATGTTCTTTGGCAACCCATGTAGCCTAAACACTTCTCGAAAAAACAGATCTGCAACTTGGGTTGCAGAAAAAGTGCTGGTAATGGCGAAGAAATGAGCAAATTTGGTTAGCCTATCCACCACTACATAAATACAATCCTTCCCTTGGGCCTTGGGCAACCCTGTGATGAAGTCCATTGAGATACTTTCCCATTTTTGATTGGGAATAGGAAGGGGTTGCAGCAAACCGGCTGGTAATGTATGCTCATTTTTATTCGCTTGACAAACAGGACACTCCTGAATGTAGCGTTGAACTTCTCCTTTCAATCCTTTCCAAGAAAACCTTTCTCGGATCTGCCTATAGGTCTTGAAAAAACCTTGGTGACCAGCAACTGGAATGTCATGAAAAGTTAAAAGAATCTTCTTCTTAAGCTTAGAATCAGCCACCAGAAAGATTCTTCCTTTATACTGGATCAATCCCTCAACCACCTGGTACCTTTCATCATGGAAAGTACCTTCCAGAATGCTGGTTGCAAACTGATTTTTGGCATAATCAGCAAGCAACATGTCTCTCCAATCTGCAGTAAGCTCACACAATGAGCTAAGATGAGGCCTTCTGGAAAGAGCATCAGCCACGACATTATTTTTCCCTTTGACATATTCAATGTCAAAGTCGTAAGCTTGAAGCTCACTCACCCATTTCTGTTGCCTCTCATTTAGGTCTTTCTGGTGCATGAAATGCTTGAGGCTATTGTGGTCCGTCTTAACCACGAACTTGTTCCCCACCAAGTACTGCCTGAACTTGGCTAATGCATGCATAATGGCAAGCATTTCTTTGTCATAGATTGAGTATGTCCTTTCAACACCCCGTAATTTTCTGCTCTCAAACACGATAGGATGTTTGTCTTGCATCAGGACAGCCCCCACTCCTTCACCCGATGCATCACATTGCAGCTCGAATGGTTTGGAGAAATCTGGAATAGCCAAAACTGGACACGAACTCATGATCTTCTTGAACTTATCAAAAACAATTTGAGCCTTTTCTGACCAAGCAAAGGCTCCCTTTTCGGTGAGATCAGTAAGAGGAGCAGCATTCTGTGAATACCCCTTTACGAATCTCCGATAAAAACCACAAAGACCCAGAAAACCTTTCAACTGAGTCAAGCTCTCAGGAGGTGGCTAATCAACTACTGCTTTGATCTTTTCCGGATCCACCTTCACTCCCTCAGCACTGATTATGTGGCCAAGGTATAGAACTTCCTCCATTCCAGCCTCACATTTAAAAGCTTTTGGTAACAAGCTCTCGATTCCATGATATCAAGCACTTCCTCCAAGTGCTTGAGGTGATCTTCCCAAGTATTGCTATAGATCGTAATATCATCAAAATATCAAAGACAAACCTTTCATAACCCGATTTCTCCCGAAGACACGGGTTCATGGACCAGTTGTACGGAAAGTAGTCAACCCAAATGGCATGACTAAGAATTCAAAATGGCCATAGTGACATCCTCGAAGCTTTTATTTTCCACATCCTGATCCCTCATTCAGACTGGATGGTAAACCCAATTCTGCATCAAATCTTTGAGAAGAACTTAGCCCCATGTAGCTCATCAATGAGCTCATCTATTCTTGGAATGGGGTATCTATTCTTGATAGTGCTTTGGTTCAAAGCACGATAGTCCACGCACATGCGCATGGTACCATCCTTCTTCTTCACAAGAACCACTGCAGATGCAAAGGGGCTCTTGCTTGGGCGTATGAAACCCATCTCCAAAAGTTCTCGAATATTCTTCTCGATCTCATCCTTTTTCCTCTTCGGATACCGATATGGAGTTGTGATCACCGGTTTAGCCCCTTCCTTGAGCTCTATGATGTGTTCTGAACCTCGATCAGGAGGAGGTCCAGGAGGTAAATCAGCAAACACTTTACTCTTCTTGGTGAGTAAAGACTGAATATCTGGAGGATGCTCTATTTTCGTTTCAGCTGGACTAGCTGGAAGAACCATGCATTCCGCAGCCCACTCCACTTGGTCATGACGTATCAACCTTGCCATCCTCTTGAATGACACAATCCGAGGGCCACCATTTGACATTCCCCTCAACACCACCTTCTTTCCATCGGATTGAAATTTGAGTTCCATGGTTTGCAGATTTAAAGAGATCTCTCCAAGAGATCGCAGCCATTGAATGCCAAGGACAGCATCCGTATCTCCAATATTAACCACATAGAAGTCATCCTTGACTTCGTAATTGCCCAATTGCATTGACATGTTGGGAATCCTCTTGGTGCATGAGATGTGAAACCCATCAGCAACCATAACTCTGAAACCTTCAAAGTCTTCTGTTTGCAACCCTTTCTTTGCCACCACAACTTCGTCTATGAAGTTATGTGTTGCTCCAGTGTCAATTAAAGCAACAATACGCTGCCCTTTGATCATCCCACGAATTTTGAAAGACTCATTCTTTTGGAAGCTCGAAAGTTGAGCCAATGTACCACCACTTTCTTTTTCACTTTCAGACTCTTCTGGAGTTTTTTCTTCATTGTTGTCCTCAAAATCAGCTTGCTGATCAGAAAAATCAAAATTGCTTTCTTCAGCTGTATAGAACTCAATTTGATGGATTTTAGCACCCTTTGGGCACACATGATCTTGGGACCATTTTTCCCAACAACGGAAACATAACCCCTTTCTTAGGAGTTCATTGATAGTCTCTGGATCCAACCTTGTGCCATGAGGTTTCTGTGGTTTAAACTCCTTATGGTGAGGCTTTTGATGAAACTTTTTCCCTCTATCCCCCTTATGAAATGCTGGTTTGGAATGGAATTTTGCTTTGGGAGCAGCCCACTCCATGTTTCTAGCTTTTTTCATTGCTTCTTGTAAGGACGGTGGATCAAAAGCTTTGATCCAACCCTTGAGTGGCTCCATCAATCCTTCGCTGAATAGGATCACTAATCTTCTCTCCGTGATTCCAGTGACCATAACTGAAAGTCTTTGAAACTCAGCTATGTAGGCATCAACAGTGCCATACTGCCTCAATTGTGCCAACTCCCTAAAATGCACTTCTGGGTCCTTCTTCTCGAACCTCTCAATGAGTCTATGGGTGAACTCATCGTAGCTAGTGATAGACCCATGACCTAAGGTGACTAGGCCATGGTACCACCACTCATGCGCCACCCCATCTAGGTGTAGCGTAGCGAATTTAATCGCTTCTTCTTCAGCCATTGGCCTAAGAGCCAAATAGTTGTCTAGCTTCTGTATCCAAGCTCGAGCAGAATTATTATCACTTCCATCAAAATGGGGAAGCGTAACCTTGTTGATAGCTTGATACAAGTCTCCTTGTGCTGGAGTTCTTCTTTGGTCATAATTTCTCCCTTGGCCTCTATCCTTCCTTCTATACTCCATGTAATCATTGAAGGACATGTCAAGTTTGACCTCATCAGGAAGGGTGTCATACTCCGTACGGCCTATCCTCACCCTCTCCAAAGACGAAACATTTTCTTCGGGGTTAGGCTGTGGGTTAGTTGGTGCCAAAAACGTGGGTTTGAGTGGTCTAGCAGAAATGTAAGTGTTGCTCCCTGAAGGCTGGGCAACACGACCATTGTGCTGGTTGGAAGCACTGTGCTCCCCGGCATGCCCTGTATTGTTTTGTGGAGTATTGGGACCCAATCTCCCCAACATGAGAGAAAACATATCCAGCAAAGCATCCATCTTCTTATCTAGTCCTTGACCTAGATTGGCTGAATTGTCTATACCTTTCCCACTGTCACCTCTGTTGCCAGAACTTCTTTCATTATCCCCCATTTCTGTTTCTTGTGAAGGCTCCCAATTAGCCCTCAAAATCTCTGAAGCGGTTTGACCTTCTGGGGCTTGATACAACTGTGTCTGAACTGTGTCTCTCTTGTATACTCTTGCCAAATATCTCTGTTCTCTGTCACTCATAGAAAGCTGATTTCACAGGATGGCAGGATACGTGGCTCTGATACCACTGAAATATTCCGAGCCAAATTTTTTGATTTTTACAGTTAACAAATTACAACAGTGCACCCGTTAAAGTTAGATGTGAAAACCAAAACGTGCAGGAAACAACTCTAACCAGAATGGCACCGCTGAGTATGAGCATTGGTCAGAGGGGCTTCTACTCTACTTGCAGAAAGGAACTCAACGTCAAGTATGTGCTACCCAATCCAATGCGGAGTGAGGGGCGACCATATGACGGAGTGAATACAAAAAGCAATGCTTGAAAGGAACTACTGAAAGTTGAAACACTCAACACCCAGAATGTGCTTGCTGACCCAGAGTGGGTAAGTAGCGACCATAGGGCGGAGATGGATTACATACAATATCAAATGCTGAAAGAAAGAACACTACAATCTGATAAGCAAGAATCTAAAGGCTGTCAGTACTACTGCCAGCATACAATTTTCAAAGATGACAACTTGCTATCAATTACAAATCAGCATATGTGAAGCTTGCAATAATATTAATGAGTTCCTTTGCTGAGAAATGAAACTGAAAATGAAGATATTAATTGATAGATCCAACCTTGTTTCAAGCTTGACCACCCACGATGAAGTATTCCGCAAAGACTTTAAGATCCTTTCACACCCGTCCAAGAACAAGATGCAGATTTCTTCAATCTGTTTGACAGACCTGTATTTTCATCATAGAACCAGCACATAGATATTTCTTGGAAAACTCGAATCTCCCTTAAAACTCAATCAATCGACCTAATACTGAATGCAAAGCACAAGTAGGATGGTGGCGCTCAGACTAGGAACAAGAAACAGGGCTAAAAGGCCAGCTTTATTTAATGGCACGAATTCCAAGAGATTGCAGATAGTACGGCCCAGTACAGGGGCGATTTTCATTTACAAAATCAGACAATGCTCCAAAAAATCTACAACCTTGCACATTAAGGCGCCTAGCCTAGACCAATGAATTTATGCAATACCCATAATATATGTTTTTGTATTTTTGGATTTATGAATAAAAACAACGAATCTGCTAAAGCTAAAATGCTGAAACCAGAAATCTCTAATATGCCAAATCTGATCCTAAATGGATGAATGCTGATTACAATGCACGAACTCCAAAGTACTCACAAACTAGACTAATTCACCACTAGATGTTGTCTTGCAAACACGAAGCGATGCCCAAGCTAGGAGGCCTTCATTCCTCGAAGCAGTTCCAGAGCCAATCCGGCAGCATAACAGTATAGTAGACCAAAGATGATGAAATGATGCTCAAGTCTTCCTTTTTATAAGTTTCGGTTGACTTCACGAAACCCTAAAATCCAACTCAATGTCCAAACCCTAGCTCATTCTTCAAGATGGCGTCCTTTTCCCTTTTAGCTCAATATTCATATTTTAATTAAATCAACACCTTGATAAATGCGCCCAAATTAACTTGCTTTGACTTTGGAAAATTCATCAAATATTAAATATATCCTTAATGATGGCGCCACCCTTCAAGTCCACCTTTTAAAATAACATTAAGTCATTTGACTAGGCCAAGGTGATAAAATAACATTTAAATTATAATGTTATTTTTTAAGTGAAATGAGCTCAACTTCCCAAAATTGCATTACGAGCTACGAGAATTGAGTCGCCCTTGGAGTCAGCTGAAGGGTAAAGTCAACTGCACGAGACCATCTGTTTCTCGCCAAAATAGAATTTACTAAAAATAGTAGAAATTCCGGAAAATGCTTTGAATGTCGTGAACATACCCTGAGAGCTCGAAAACCGAGAAGAATCAGCCATTGAGGTCCCATCATCTAGAGCAATGACCTCCTCAAAAAGGCCAGGAAACCCTAAGGTACGCTTCCAACTAGCCCGGGTTTCCCAAAGAAAGGCCAGCAGTCCTTTGGAAATGTCGAGGGTTTGAGAAGGGGACATTACAAGGCAAAGGAGGTCAAAATGGAATATCTTCCCACCAAAAAACAAGTTAATGACATATTCACAAATCCTCTTCCCAAGGAACGATTTCAATATTTGAGGCAAAAGTTGGGGGTAATTGGTCCCACATCATATCACTAAATCTTAGTGGCAGGGCATTTGTCCAGGGGGAGCTTCATTATCATTATATGCATTCCTAGATATGAAGGAAAAATCAAGTCAGGTAAACTTGGTCTTACAAATTTCTAACGACTTGATGGTTGCCATTGATGTCAAAGGGAGAGAAAGTGTGCAAATGCTCATACAGTTGAGCAAGGGGGAGAAAGTCAAGGGCTCTAATGGAGAAAGATATGTCTTAGGGGGAGTTTTTGTGTATGAGAAATCATGATAATAAGTTTTATTTTGATTGGTACAGGGCTATTTGAGCATTTGGTTTTGCCATCAATGACAAAGGAGGAGATTTTTGGCATATTATTGTCATTGATGTCAAAAGGGGCTATCTTGGTGATATCTAGTAAGGGAGATTGTTGGCATGATATTAAAAGTTCTAGAAGATTTGATGAAGAATGATGGAGAGAAGAGCATGTTTTGCAAATTTGTTGCAATAATTGCTCAAAAGTTGTAAAGCTGTCATGAAATATTGTCACAATTTTGCACAGGTTACTTGTAGTTGTCAGAAAATAAAACAAGATGCACATTTGATGTGGGTTTCTCAAGAGCTTCTCAAAGGTGCGATTTATAATTTCAGAGGATAAAAGTTGAGTTCTAAATTATTTTATGTTTTCTCTCAGAAAGAATTAGGGTTTGATAGATAAACCCTAGGTCTTGAAGTCATGGTGATGAATAGAGCTTATAATTTGATGTTGACTGTGAATAGGTGGTTGTTGGTTGCTTAAGTTATCACTTAAGCCATTGGAGTTGTAGGAAGAGATCAAGCTTGCAAGATTGAATGGCCTTCTCACCATCCCGTAGTGTGTGTGGTGGGTCTTTGTCTTGTCCTGCAGTATTACAAGAAAGTGACATGTGTTGAGTGGGACTAGAAAAAACCAATGGGCGATGACAGTAGAAGATGATGTGGTGGTAAGTGATTGCTCAATAAGAAAATTCACATCGATGTTGTGAATTGTTCTATGAAGATGTAGGCAATAGATGGTGTTAGCCCACCAACCCACTAAGATATGGTGGGACCATGTTTTTGTAAGGCCCAACCATATATGCACAAATTACTAATCTTCATGCTTCCTTGGGAAAGTTAATTTGATGGGTTATGCAATTTTGTTTTGATAGGAGATATATGTTGTAAGTTGCATATGGTATTTGTATGTGTCTTGTAGGATGATCTATGTGGTCAAATGTGAACGTAATGTGGACCCCATCATTAGGAAACGAAGACAAAATTAGATATTTAGGTTTGGGTAAAAATTGAGCATGATACTAAAATAATGCATGTTGAATGATATTTTAGTGTGCAAAATCAACTATATAAATAGCCAAAGAATGGTTTTCTAGTAGTTAGAACAAGTGTTTGTTTGTGCAAGCGAGGGTAATGATGTGTAGATTTCTAGTAAAAATGTCTTACACATTTCCTTCTTAAACTTGAATTCATATGAATGGCATCATAGCACATGAAATAGTTTGATTGGGCGATGGTTGACTTGTATATTTATAGGACTTCTCATCTTCCTTATGTTGGCATACCTACATAGATGGAAATTGAAAAATTATTCTAACCCTTGCATTTTCCACTCATTTAATGTTAAAACGGCTAAGACAATGTGTACCTTAATTATGGCAAGGCCAAGCTTATTTTAAATTTTGGTGCATTACCAAGATAAATGACCCTAGAGATTTAGATAATAGTCACCCTAAACATAACCCTTTTATCCTAAATTCTATTTTATATGTATGAATGACATCTTAGTATTATAAGCTTTCTTTTATGTAGAAAATGTATCAATGGTCAAATATTTGATCTAGTAAAAACAAAGAAATTCAATTAGAATGGTAGATGTGAAAATGTTTTGTTGGACAATTCTATAATGTAATTTATCATGAGCATGTTAACTAGGACAATTGCAAGCAGGATCAAGTCAAGTGTGAATAATGAAGGTGAGCATAATTGAGATGTTAGAATTTTGGAATATAATTGTTGACATACCAAGTTAGATTTGAATTCAAATCATTATGGTGTACTTGTTTTCTAGAAATAATCATAAAAATACTAATGATGAAAGACGAGGATTGTGTATTTTAAGCTTCAAGGTCAAATTACGAACATCCAAATGGTGTCAACCAAGTATGAATGAGGTACGTAAAATTAATTATTTTCAAGTCGGCAAATTAATTGTCAATATATATATATATATATATATATATATATATATATATATATATATATATATATTATTCATCTCATGGAGTACTAAAAATTGAAGAAAAAAAAGAAGTGTGTAAATGGCCAATGGGTGGAACAAGAGGTTCAATCAAGACCCTAGCTAGCTCATTTCATGTGAGGAAGTACATTTGAGACATAAATTGTGGGTAGGTGTGGGAAATCTGTATGGAAACTATTAACCCAAATTCTAAGCATAAAAAAAGGGAAAATTAATGTTGTTAGGTTGTTTTTGAACTCCCAAATCAAATATCTAGGGTTAGGGTACATTAAGGGAAGGTTAAAAGGAGGATGTGAGCCTGTTTTGAGGGAGAAGTTTGGTTGGCTACAAAAAAATAGAGGGGGAGGTCTGTTAAAAAATTCTCATGGCTGCCTTGCTCAAGTAGGAGGTAAGTTACTGTTCTTGGCCCTTTGTTGTTGTATATCCTCATTGTGTTGAGTGGGAAGAGTGTGAAAATGTGGTAGTGTAAACCCTCGCATTTTGGTTTATTTATGTGCATGTAAATCTGCAATTTATTTTCTTATTTGTGTTATGGTAGGCCTTATATCTGTTGTCAAGACCTTGAATTGAAAATCTTATGTTTTTCAGAATTTGAATTGAATGTCATTATATGGGTAGTGAATACTCCTTAAAGAGTCCTGGTTGAGCCTCTTGGCTTGGGGATTGGTGAAATCCTTAAGGTCTTGAAGAACCATATGGTTGGGTGGAAAAGGGCAACTTCCCCATTGGTTTGAAATCTACATGTTGAAGAAGAATGTTAGAAAGCTCTTTCTATAAGCCAAGATTTAGCCAAAGGACCACTACATTCTATGTGTAATAAGGAAGATTTCATGGAAAATATAAATACATAAAATAATCTTGTATTGTAGTGATGTGTATCATTAAGACTCTTAAAATGATAGTAGAGCTGCAGATTTAAAATGTGAATAAATTCCTATACTACATGTATGCAGTTGTGCTGTAGTTTAATGCCTTAATGCCTGAAACTTAATATTATCTTATAAATATGTATTATGTATTGAATAAAGTTTCATACCATAAAAAATCTAGATGAGAATTTAAGGTGAAATAAGGCATGCATCAAGATTGCATAGACTTGAATTTTGAATTAGATAAGACCGCACCTTGTTCTCTGTACATATACATTTTCTTGTTCTAAGTAAACAAAGGAGAGAATAAAGCTAATAACATGGTGGTTAAGTTATTAAATCT
>VDFB02026136.1:0-29260 GCA_007258455.2 Sequoia sempervirens
ATACATACATATGTACATATATACGTATATATGTACATATACATATACATACATATGTATATGTACGTATATATGTATATATATATGTACATATATACATATATATACATATATAAATATATATATATATATATATGTATATATATACATACATACATATACATATTGTAGACACTTAAAAGTATCATGAATGATACACACACTTGAATCATATATACTAACATTGTTTCGTTTTAAAATCCATCCTCTTTTTCTTTAATTGATTAAATTAGCTTAGCTATTTAATTAATTGCATCATTTTCATCTATTAATCTAATTAGCCTAATCAGGTTAATTCACCCCCTTTCATACTAACCCTTCATCTTGTTAAATTGGATAAATCAACTTGTCTAATTTAAATCCCTAAGTCCTCTTATTTGATTAAATAACCCTAAGTTATTTAATTAAATATCATATCACTCTCCCTTTTCATTAAATAAATAAATTATTTAATGAATATCCTAATTCCGCTAATTTGCATAATTAAAACTTTATTTGTTTATCAAATTACTAATTAAATCTAATCCTTCCACTTGCAAAAGAATATTTCTTGGGAATATTCCTCCTTTACACATTCCTCAAAAGGGAATATTCCTTCTCTTTTGCACAATTTAATTTGGTTTTAATTAATTAAATATATAATTTTCCTCACCCATGAGAATATTCTCTTTCTTCACTCATTTGAAAAAGAGAATATTCTTTTTCATAACAAACTTTCAACAAAGCTTCTTCTGCAAGTTTTGGAAGTGTGTTTGTTTGGATGAATGTAAGCCTTTGATTAAATATCAAATTGCATTCTTAACCCTTGATGGGAATCCATGATCCATGCCTCCATCCTCCTTCCATTCTGACCGTTGATTGATCCTTTTGATCTTGACCATCAATTTCATTTTGCCTATTCTATAAATAGAGCTTGCATCTATTGAATAGGGATCCATCTTTTAATAGTAAACTCATACTGTTAAAATCACTATCATCTTGCACTCATATTTCATGTTTTAAAAGAAATTTTAGGTTAATTTCTTGCATCATATTAGCTTAGCTTCCATTAATGGCTTCCATGGTAACATAGATGCATCCATTTAGTATATTTTGTAATTAGGGTTTTAATATTTTGAGCTTAAACTTCATTTAGAATAGCTTTGCATACACCCATATAGATCATCTTAGCATAGATCATGTTAAAATAGCTATCATCATGTTAACTTAGCTTTTTAATCATGTTTTCATACACATCTCTCATCGGTTTAGTCAAGAATCGATCAAAACAAGCTCATTTATCCACAGGATTGGGAAAGGGTTGTCATTCCACATCAATGCAACACCACTCCCCCAATAGGATAAATTTCAATGGATTATAATAGGTGTTTTATGAAGCTTTCATATTTTAATATGTTAGTTTTAATGGATTCCTAGTTTAGTTTTTATTAAATGATCTTATTGGACTGATGTTTAGTGGCTTGATTATACTTTGAATCCTTATGGATCAAGTTTAGTTGGCCCATACTAAGTCATTAGTCACATTTTGGTGCTGGAAGGAGGGATTTATTGTTCAAATTTAATGAATTTTTCTCTTGAATTATGTTTTTCTAGTTTTGGAGATATAGCAACGCTTTTGGAGACTACAATGACGCTTTTGTCAGACATTGCCATATAGCAATGCCCATTCTAGTAGATACAGTAATGCTTAATTAAATCACCAACGCCTATTAATAATTGCAATGCTAATACTTTTTGCAGGTATCGAAGATTTATAAACAATGATGCCACCCAAATAGCGATGTTATCATTGTCTTTGTTTTACCACAAAGTGATTCTTTTTCTCACAAGAGAGACACCTTTTTGAATTATGGTGATGCCATCATAAACATTGACACTTTTTACTAGTAATAAAAAACAACGACTGAATTTTAGCATCGTGCTTTAAATTTTTTTATTTTATTTTCTCTTTAACATGTCACTAACTTTTACTTGTTGGTTTTTTAGGCTAACTAGTTTTGCAGGTTTGGACAATGAAATTTGAAGTGAAGGAGCATATCACCATTTTATTTTATAATTGTAACAATTGTTTCGACACTTATGGGGCAATTATCCCATTTATGATGCTTTATTTCACATTTTAGGACCAAACTAGATTTCTTTTTGGGCTTTAAAATGAACGTTCAAATTGGTTAAAACTGAACACTCACATCATTATGCTTGTTGTTTTAAAATTGAACAATACAATCCCAACACTTCAAATTGGTGCTTAAAATGAACTCATTTTGTTATGATGGATTAAAATGAACATGTGTTTGAATTGCTTAAGTATGCTTGTTGTGCATATCCAATCCCCTTGTGCTTTGTGCGATCTTGGGTGAAGAGAAACATGCAAGTATACCTTTTCTTCTTCGAAGAGCTTATCCTCTCCTCTTGCACCTATTGGCAATCTTGGGTGACAAAAAGAATTTTATGCTTCAAACATGTGCTACCTTTAGAGGGCATGCCACCCAACTTGTAAGAGGGAATGACCCAAGTAGTGCTTTCATTTCGGTTCGTTATAGAAATAATTGGTGTGACAAAAGTCATTAACCAGCTAGTGTAGTTACACTATACCGACGATCATCTCCTCTAGTATTCGTGTGATAAGTCAAAGCCCTTAGATGTTTCTAAGGGTTGGAAGGCCTCTTAATTGAGCGAATTCACTACATGTATAGCACTATTTTACCCTGAAAGTCCAAATTACGAACCTTGTTATTAGTGGCTTTCCATTTCCTCTGAAGTGTATTTTGAAGTAGTGCATTGGAATAACACCGTTCCAAGAAGTTACTTGCCATGTCTGGTTTTTTATTGAGGCAATAAAGGAAATGGGGAAGGGACTCCTTTGCTTGGTGTGTCAAGATGTTACATTTCCTTGGCATAGCCTATTTGTCCATTTCATATTCATGAATTAATCATCTCTTAGGGGATGATGGTAAGCCTACTAAGAAATACACACCTACTTAGGATTGTTCATGCTTTTGAGTCAGTTTAACACTTGCTTGATTCCAAAAAAAATTCAAACAAACATCAACAAGTCTTTTCAAAAATTTCAAACCCTTTGGTCTAAGTATGGATACCATTTAAAAAAACCTTGATATTGATGCTTGTCTTAAGGATTTATTCTTAGAGACTTCTAAATATTTTGGTTTACATCTCAATCCATACTTCCCAAAGTAAACCTAGGTAACTATGCCCTTAACTTCATCCTTTTCATAAAATGAACTTCGTGAAATGAATGATGTTTTTGACATAGACATTTAGTTTGAAACTTAAGCAAGACAAAGTGGTTGTGGTAAAAAGAAACTCATTTAAGCAAGATAAATTGACAAATTGAACCCCACATGACCATTTGGCATTTGATTGCTCCATTTGAACAACCTAACTTTACACCCACTATAATTCAACCAAATTTTAAACTAATTGAGGGAGAACAAACATATATAATTAGTAGTTTGAGAAGCTTCACTTTTGAAACAAAGGAAACACCAATATAGTGGAGAAACATACCATACATCTTAAACAAACAAGAGGAACAAGCTGATATTATGGCTGGAAGGCCCATATTATCACCTCACGCATGGCAATAAATATCCTCTTTTCCAAAATCTTGTGCTTCTCTAAATGATCTCTTGCAAAATCAAAATCCACAAGAGAAGGTCTACATGTTGACACTTCAAACTTAGACGTCATAGTCAAAAGTCCATCAAGAAACATCTTATGAATCTCCATCACAACATGAACATTTTGGTAAGGAATTTTTTATAGATGTGTTTCAATGAATGATCCAGACATGTATGCCCAATATGAACCCCTCATTTAAGTCAACATTGGTCTTTTGGATTTAGTTACTTCTATGGTCAAGCATCTTTCTCACTACCTTGGTCTTGTAAAACAAAAAGGTTCACTCTAGGTCAACATTGGGTCAAACATTTTATCCATCCCTTATCAAAATCCAAACTTCACTTTACCAAGCTTTGGAAAAAAATTTGAACACATCAAAACTTTGGACTTAGACATCTATCAACAACAATCCCTAACTTAGCTACTTTGTATGAGAAATTAATCATTTTCCATTCACCTAGTTAAGTTAGTTATCATCTTTAGACTAGTTTATCTTGAAGGTCACAAGTCTACCCTAAAGATTCACAAATTCATTAACATCCTTTATACAAATATCAAACAATCAAACTTAAGTCAAAAGTGTTGTCCCAAAGCATTTTCAAAGATCACTCCCCACATCATTCACCATTTCATCTCCCATTATCATCATTACTCCAAAACGACTTAGAGCATCCCTTTTACCTAGATTTGAGTCAACTAGAGAGTTTAAACATTAAAAATCTCAACACAAATCTCCCATAGGTGACTCAAAATTTATGGTAAAGACAAGATCACAACACAAGAGAATCATGGAGAAAACCAAATTCACATTCACCTCAAGTGATCCCAATCCTCAAGAATTTGATCCAAGAAGTCAAGTTACCCCATCACAACCCTCATCTCTATCAAGGCCATACGAGATAGAAAACGTTATGAACAACCCATTTGTACTTACTAAGGAAGAAATCATGGAGTATAAACAAGAACATCATGCCTTAGAAAAATTAGCTCCAATTTCCCCATCTTTTGTTGCAAAATCATTGACACAAGGCTTGACTTCATCCACTATCCAAACAACTCCATCACTAGGGCTAAGTTACACACCAACTCCTAGTCTTGCTAAGGACTTTGGCCATACTATTCCATTCAAAAGAAACACACTTTTGGGTACCCTCAACAGAAATCCTTCTCAAACCACCATTTGGACACCAACCTTTGGTGCTCCTATCATTCTCGAACACCCCTGGCATCAAAATAAACCACTCACACTTCATGAATCCACAACTACCTCAACATATTGAGGGTACCCATCATCCATTCCCACAAGCACCACAAGTGTGCCCAACATCACGCAAGGAAGTATAGACCAAGTGTCTCAAATGGAACCAAAATGGAAAGTTAATCCCCTTTTGCAAAATCAATCTTCAACATAATATGGGACATCTTTATCAAATCCTCCAATGAGTTCATCCATCCCATTAATTTCCCAAAACACATCCATCCTGTCCATCACCAACCCAACTCAAAATAGCCCCTTGGTCACAAACCCCATCAACCAAGGTAATACCTTGACCACATCCCAAACACAACAAAATTCTCAAAACATGGGTCAAGGGAATCCTTTCAATCAATGGACTCAAGGTCCTAATATGCCATTACGATCACAATACCTAACATGGCACCATCATCATATTTCCCCATAGTCCACCTCATCATGAAAAATAAAATAGGACCTCAAACATACATTCATCCAACCCAATCCACCATCTTGCAAGGAATGTTAAACCAAGAGAACCCCCAACCTCTCATCAACAACCCACAACCCACACAAAACATCAACCCATCGCAAATCTGCCAATAGCCAACCAATCCTACATTGCAAGTACATGCATTAGCTTTACAGTAAGCACAACAGGCTTATTAATAATTCATACAACAACAACAACATCAAGTAGCCCTAGTAGCACAAAAACAACAACAACAACAGCAAGCAGCCCTAGCAGCACAACAACAATAACAAGTAGCCCTAGCAATACAACAATAATAGCAACAACAACAAGCAACCTTAGTAGCAGAATAACAACAACAAGCCCAACAACAACATCAAGCCCACCAAGCAACATAGAAACAATATCAAGCACAACAACAAGCCCTTGCGGCCCAACAACAACAACAAGACTTACTAGCTTAATAGTATGCCCAACAATAACAACAAAAACAAGGTTCCTACTATAACCCTCAACAAAACATCATCAATATGAACACGTTAGGAACATATACACCTCCACTACACTCACCCTCACAATATCCCACACCACCATACACACCATACAACACCTCATCCTATAAGAATCCCACATACAATCCATCCACCTTTCCACAATATGTTCACCCACCAAACCCACAAGATGATATCGCATCACAACTTAAGGCGTTAACACAAGAAATGTAGGATATGTGGATGGGCACAATGAAGAAGCCCCATACATAGAACCTATGCCCATATCCATTCAATCGAAACATCATAATGGTCCCATTCCCTCCCAGTTTTGAAGTCCCAAAATTTGATAAATACAAAGGGAGAGGAAGTCCTGTGGACTATGTCAAAGAGTTTAATGTCACGTGTATGGAGGTTTCCTACAATGAGTCCTATTTGATGTGCCACTTTCTAAGAAGCTTAATAGGCACAACCATCAACTTGTTTTCTTAGTTGCCTCCAAGTATCAAAACCTTATAGGAAATCATCAGTAAATTCATAGATCACTTCTCCTTTAATCTTGACATGGATGTAAGCCTAGAAGAGTTGTACACTCAAACAAAACAAAGGAGAATCTTTTGCCAATTTCTTGCAACGGTGGAGACAAAGAGCTAGTAAAAGCAAATGGCCCATTCCTGATGAATAAGTGGGGATTATCATAGAAAATCTAAATCTAGATCTATCCTTCCACTTAAAGATGCAGTGTATTACCTCTTATGACGAGCTTGTCTCTAGATCCCTTAATATCAAGAGAGCTCTAATCTCACAGGGAAATACTCAAACCTACAAAGACAACCACCCATCCACCAGCTCAAATGACAAGCCTCGTATTTGGGATAAGAACAAGAATGTAATGAATGATGGCATGGTAGATGCTAAGGTGGTCCTAAGTGCTCCTAGGCCAAACAGCAATCAAATAGCTAATGCTCAACCAACTGTGCAACAAACAACACCATCATAAAATAATCAATTCAATAACATTGAAACACAACAACAACGAACCCCCAGCAAGAAGAACTACCCAAAGCGTAAGTACATATAGTTGTTGAAACCCATTGAAACCATCATGAGGAAATTGGTAGAGTCAAACCTTATAATGCTCCCTAATTTTGAAAACTACCAAGAACCATAGGAGAGACTGCCTTGGTACAATGAAAAAGATTTCTGTGACTTTCATAAAATCAAAGGACACAAAACATCAAATTGCATGAGACTCACAAATGTTATCCAAGATCTTATTGAAAATGGAGACATATCTATTGAGGTTCCAATCGATAATCAAGATCTCAAGATATACAATAACCCTATGCCAGATCATAGCAAAGGAAACAACACTGGAAAAGCTAAGGATTACACAAACGTGTAACATACGTATTCCAATGTAGTCGCTTCTTGTGGTAGTGTCATCACCATCGTCACCATCAAAGGGCCTAGTGTGGAGTGTGGAGTCACCACACGACGTGGCAAGGTCACCATCCAAGGATTCTGATCTCAATATAGGGAACAACCTACTTTTCCAACATTAAACCCTAGCAAGTACACCCTCCTAGATAAACTTAAGAAGACCCCCACACAAATTTCTATCTTGGAACTATTGAGGCTATCACCCACACATAGGGAAATCTTAGAGAAAGCTTTATATCCAACATTCATCCCTGAGGATATTGATATAGAGCAGTTTCAAGCTATAGTAGGGAATATCACTAATCATCTTCTCACCTTTTTGGAACAAGACCTATCATCGCAACCATCCCATAACTGTGCTTTGCACCTTGAGGTCATTATTCATAAGAACAAGGTTAAAAAAGTATTAGTGGATGGAGGTGTTGGTTTGCACATCTGCACCCTTCAATTGATCATGAACTTGGGTTATTCAGAAGATTCTATCGAGAAAGCAAATAGTACCACCATTAGAGCATATGACAATTAAGAGTGGGTATCACAAGGGATCATTGCATTACCCATCCAAGTAGGACCCGTCATTGCAGAGACTACATGACAAGCGTTAGACCTTGATCTCCCGTAAAACATCATGCTTGGCCAACCCTAGATCCATGCCTTAAAAGCTGTAGCTTTGACCTATCGCCAATGTGTAAAGTTTCCTTTTGAGGACAAAGAGGTTACCATCCATGGAGATCCCGAGCCTTTTTACTACTGCAAGAATCTTGAGGAAAATTTATATAAGATTCCCCAAGTACCCAAAAATGATGAATGGCCTACACCATCTTCCTCATTTGTTGACCCATCATCCCTTGCATTTACCTCAGAAACAAAAAAACCCATTGTGCAGAACATTCTCGATATCAAAGCAGTGATCCAAGATGATGGTTGTGGAAACTATAAATTAATGAAGGATACTTTTGTGTTGGGGGAGCTACCTCTTTCTCCCAAATCTCATGGGAAACCCACACCTAGCACCAAAGTCGCCGAAATAATAAAGATAATAGCTACTACCTTCACCAAGTGGGGGGATTTGAACAAGGAAGATGTCTCTAAACTGCTATATCAAGATGAATGACCCATCCCTGCTCTTCCTATGTAAGATGACAATAAAGGCTTGCAGCTAATGAAGGGATGGGGGTACAAAAAGAATGAGAAACTAGGAAAAAATGATAATGGTTTGCTAGAACTTATTGTTCCTGAGAGATGTCCAAATAATCTTGGCCTAGGTTGTACCACAAGCAAGGTTACCCTTATTGGAAAAGGTACTTCCGCTAAACGGGTTGAGGCTTCCTCTTGGTTACCAAAATCATGTGATACTACCCTAGATGGCATCCCTCTCGATGTTGCTGACCTATTTGAGAATAACTCTCTTCATGATATCCACAACATCCTTCGCCCCAAATGATCAACCAACTAAAATAAGCCTAGTATACCCACAACTCATTGAACAGGACCAACAAGGACCATCAATTCTAGATTTATTCAAAAATGATGAAGCGATCTTAGAATTCATGGGATTACATGACAACTTACCATGGGAAGATCACAAAAGTTGGTTTTGATATAGAGTTAGACACCGGGGCGTACTATAGGGAGACGATTGAATCCTTCAGTTGCAAAATAGACAACATGCAACTAACATGCATATCTTTAAGTGAAACCCACACCATTGCACTTTTTGATCCTAAAATAGTAAAAAGAAAGGATGCATCCGAGGGTGAAAACCTCTCTTAGGAACCCAATGATGAGGGATTCAATCTCCCCCTTAGTGCAATACATCCAGAGAAGTCAGTAGTTCTAGCATAAAAGGCCACTACAAGCAATGTGAGAACAAAAGAAGCACCCAAGATCACTTTCTATGTTGAATCCTTGTTGGATGAAGAACAAAAGAACCTAACAACATTCCTAGAAAAGCGAAGAGCCAACTTTGCATAGTCATACACAGATATGTCAAGGCTCGATCCAGAAGTGGTTGTGCATCACTTAGCAGTCTATCTTGAAGCCAAACCAGTGAAGCAAAAATTGAGAAAGATGCACCCTCAAATAGTACTCTTGGTGAAACTCGAGTTACAAAAGCTTCTTGGCATTGGATTCATTTGACTGATAGATTTTCCTGAGTGGGTTTCAAACCTTGTACCAGTCTCCAAACCCACTCGAGCATCAGAATATGCATGGATTTCAAAGATTTAAACAAGGCATGCCGAAAGGATGATTTCCCTTTGCCTAACATTGACATCATCATGGATCTAACAACTGGGCATGAAATGCTATCACTCATGGATGGTTTTTCAGGCTATAATCAAATCATGATCGCCAAGGAGGATCAACACAAAACTACATTCACTTGTCCATGGGGAACATGATGCCATTTGGGCTGAAGAATGCAGGAGCAACCTATCAAAGAGAAATGACCCTCATCTTTCATGACCTGATCCACAAAATAGTCAAAGACTATGTGGATGATATCTTGGCAAAATTAAAGAAAAGGAGTGAGCACATAGAGGTATTGGGACCCATCTTGGATAGGCTCGAAGAGTATAAGGCACAACTAAATCTAAAAAAGTGTCTTTGGGGTTACATTAGGGAAGATTCTTGGCTACATTGTATGACAAAGAGGGATAGAAATTGATCCAGGGAAAGTGAAAGTTATCCTAGACATGGAACCACCACAAACATTGAAGCAGATGAGAGGGTTACAAGGAAGGTTGCAATCCATCTGAAGGTTCATAGCACAACTATTAGATAAGATCAATCCTTTCTCACATCTTCTACATAAAGGAATAACTTATAAGTGGGATGAGAAGTGTGATAAAGCTTTCTAGCAGATCAAGGACTACCTATTGACACCTCCAGTGCTCATCCCACTAATACCAAACAAACCATTAATCCTGTATATCTCAGCAACATCAGGAGCACTAGGTTCTCTTCTAGCACAACATGATAAAAATGGAAAGGAAAGAGCCATCTATTACATCATCAAGACCTTGGTGGGATATGAAATGAACTATTCATCCATTGAGAAAGCATGCTTAGTAGTGGTTTTTGCTTCAAAAAAGTTTAGAATCTACATGTGGTCGCATCAAATCAAGCTTATTGTAAAGATTGACCCATTGAAATACCTGTTATCCAAAGCAACTCTCACGGGGCGAATGGCCAAATGGGTAATGATCTTGACTGAGTTTGACATAGAGTATGTGGAGTGCAATGCAATCAAAGGACAAGTAATTATGAATCAACTGGAAGAAGCACCTATCTATGCAAAGAACCCTCTGATATCTAAATTACTTGATGAATTAGTGTTCGTTTTCAATACAACCGATCAATGGAAAATGTACTTTGATGGATCATTTACCCAACATGGATCAGGGGTAGGTTTTCTTTTTATCACCCCTCAAGGTGATTTTATTCCAAATTCATACCAGCTATCATTTCCATGTACTAACAATATTGCTAAGTATGAAGCCCTAATCACAGGTCTAAGAATAACAGTTCAATGGCAGATACAAGAGTTGAAATTCTATGGAGATTCGCAGTTGGTTATTGTAGACACGTAAAATATACTGATTGACATTGCACATCTGATCCCGACCACTAACATCACTTCATCTTGATTCATCCCTTGGTCTAACCATTTAATCGAATACCTTTGTTTGATTAAATTCACCAATGTTCCTTTCTTAATTACATAAATCATTTATCTAATTAAGTCATATTTTCTTGTTAATTAAATCAATCAGTCTGATCTAATTATCCCCATTTCATTAAATAATCAATTTTATTTTATTAAATCTCCTAATTCCATCCATTAAATTAAATAAATTAAAACCTTATTTAATTTAATCTAACTTCATCTCCTTGGTTAAATAAAACAAAAATCTTTTTTTAACCTTGAAATCGTATGCTTCTCATATTTTGATTTAAATCAATCTACAAATCTAAATCAATATGTCACATCATTCTAACCTCTTATTAAATTAATTAACCTTGATTAATTTAATCTCTTCTCATGTCCCATCCTCTTGCTTTTGCAACTTGCACAAGAAAATAGATTTAATTCATTTATTAAATCTCTATTTTCTCTCAAAAGGCATAATAAAGGAATATTCCTCAAATTTGAATTCAAAATCCAAGTGGACTTTGTCCTTCCAACAAGGCATTTACTCCACCTAGAAAGTCCTTTTGCCTTGAGCCAAGTGGCATTCAATGCACCTTCTTTCCCTCTTACATATCATTTCAACAATTTCACAATTCAAATATATGTATTTATTGACACATTCTTCAAAACTTGCACATCCTCCATCCATTCACATGATGACAAGTGGCATCTTTTCATTGGTTGATTCTTAGTCCCACATTGCTCTATTTTGGACGTTTCCTCAAATTGACATTCTTTAAATAAGAGGCTTCATTTCTCATTTGATCAGACACAACTTGAGTAAACTTACTATACTCAAATATTTAGCAATATTCATCCATATCATTGAGTTTACAGCTAGGTTATGTAGGTTTTATCTTGGAGCATTCATCAATCTTCATCAAAGTGGGTCAATCTTCATCACCAAATCAACATTGCATCATTGGAGTTGGGAAAGGGCCAATTTTCACATCAAATTGGCACCAATTCCCTCAAGAGATTAAGAGTTTTCTTTGCATTAGAATAGGATTTGATATGTTTTAAGCTTCTTGTGTTCTTCATCTCATTTCCTTTCCCTTTTGCAATTTAAATTAATTTCTTGAGGAATCTATATTCTAACTTCCATTCGATCTAATTCGTTGTTTGTTTCTTGTGCTCTTGCAGGTATAGGATCTAGGTTCATAGTTATCAACCAAGTCAATGATGACTACCAAACTAAGGATGATAAGCTTACTCCTTACAAGATGGTAGAAAGTCTTAAGGACCTTTTCATTGATATAAATTTTGAGCAGATTCTTTGCATGAACAATCGAGCAACAGATGCCATGGAAACAATTGGATCATTGTTAGATATGCAACATAATGTCCTTCAATGCAAATTCTTGGTAGAACAACTTCTCATACCAATTTTTAATATTCCTGAATCTGAATTTGCATGTGTCATTGTTGGTCTTGGTTCCCCATGGTATCATGATATATTCATCTACCTTAGCAGAGGAACCCTCCCATCTAATATAACCTCCAACCTTAAAAGGCCTTTGTTAAAAAGGCATCCTGATTTGTGATCCTAGGTGATACCCTTTACCACAGAAGCATCAAGGGGACATTACTATGATGTCTTAACTAAGAAGAAGCCTTAACCACCTTAACAGAAGTACACAATGGTATATGTGGTTCCTATTCTAGTGGTATGACTTTAGCTAAGAAACTATTGAGGATGGGGTACTACTAGCCAACTATGGAAAAAGAATCCCATCAATATGTACAAAAGTGTGTCCAATGTCAATAACATGGAGATCTTATTCATGCTCCAGCTTAAAAGTTACAACCAATGGTCACACCTTGGCCTTTCTCATAGCGGGGGCTAGACCTCATAGGAAAAATTACTCCAACCTCATCTAATGGCCATAAGTTCATTATAATGGTGACTGAATACTCTACCAAATGGGTTGAAGCCATTCCTATGACCTACATAACATGGATTTTTTTTCCAAATTTATCCTAAATTACCTTATCTACCATTATGGTGTTCCACAATCCCTTATCTTAGACAACAAAACACCCTTAAAAAATTAAGATGTGAAAGAGCTATGTCAAATATACGACATCCATCATTGTTTCTCTACCTCGTATTACCCCCTGGGTAATGGTCAAGCTGAGGCTACAAACAAGACCATTCTAAAAATCCTAAAGAAAATGGTCAATGAAGCTGGCTATCACTGGCATATGCAGTTAAATCCCACCATATGGGCCTATTGAACTAGTATCTACATGCCTACATGTGCAACCCCGTTCTAGTTGGTCTATGGATCAGAAGCTATCTTGCCTATTGAGGTTGAGCTTCCCTCACAACAAGTGTCACTATAGAACCTAATCGCTGATGAAGAATACAAAGTATCTCATGTAAATGAGATAGAATTCTTGGATGAGCATCATCTTGATGCCCTTAATCACTTGCAAGTATATCAAAACCAACTGAAACAAAGCTATAATAAGAAGATCAAGTGTTGGTCTTTCTAGGTAGGGGATCTTGTCCTAAAGCAAAATAAAAAAAATCTTCCAGATCAGGATAGTAAAGGAAAGTTTGAGCCTAATTGATTGGGTCCCTTTGTCATCACATCAAGCTATGGTTCAGGAGCATATCAATTGTCAATGCCTGAAGGTGAACCCTTGCAAGAACCAACCAATAGTTTGCATGTTAAAAAGTCTTATGCCTAGTATTGAAGGGTGTAAATCTGAAAAATACAAAAAAATAAAAAAATGATCAAAATCCAAAAAAAAAATTAAAAGGATTGAAAATAGAAAAAAATCATCCTCTAGTGAAAACCACTTCATTGGTGCTTTGGGAAAGTACTTTGGCAAAAACCTGGCAGACAGGCACCTTGCATAAATAAAGCACTTCCATCTATTCTTTGACTCTTTATCCTATCATTCTTTGCATCACATTCGTCTATCACATCATTCATCATATTTATTCCATCACCTATTTGTGTCTGTCTCGTAGCTTGATATTGTGAAGTATCGTATCCCCATTAATACTACTTGGCATATTTTGAAGGTCAGTTTGTCCTACCTATACTGAGGTAGTCTATTATGTCATGCTAGGGGAAATTCATCTTGGATCAGATCGGGTTCTTGTATATCTTGAGGTTATTGGAAATCTCATCAAAAATCTTAAAAACATTCATAAAACGCTCATAAGAAAATCCAAAAACACTTGCAAAATATTGTATAGCCAAAAATCCAAAAACATCCAAATTCTTATACAACTAAAATCCAAAAATATTCATAAAATTGTAAAGTCAAAATCCAAAACATCCAAAACACATCAAAATCCCTAAAAAGGTTAAAACATTGAAAATCCAAAAATAATACCTTGTCGAACTACGAGTCTTTGATCTTGAACGTAGGCAAGGCCATTGCTGATGTGCCCCTGAGACACCCTAGGTCAGTCCTTTAGGAGTCCATCATAATAAATTGGAAATCCATCAAGTGTTCACATCTCATCATCAATAAGTCAAGTCAATTGAACTATGTGGTCTTTGCATGTATAATGTAGGCAAGGCTCATTTTTGATAAGCCCCTAAGGCCCCTAGGGTAGTATTTTAGGTTAGGTTCTTGGTCAAAAACTTAGAAAATGGGAAGTTTGAGAAGTGGCGTATGAGCTATGCTAGGGTTTTGTGTTTTCTACGGTCACCCTTTTGCGTCATACTGTGCAGTAAATCCCTCTTGTGTGTACGACCGCATTTACTGTGGTTTCTTGTTTTAATATGCCTTCAACTGGCTCTAACCCAACAGTTCTTGCTAGTGTTAACGGTTCGACAACGATAATCAATGGCTCCTCCTCTGAAAAAACGTCCCTGAAAATTTGTTCCAAAAGTCTTTCACGAGGTAAGTGCTCTGATTCACTAGCTGATGTGGTTTTTCCTTTACTAGATTTTGATACTGCCTGCCAATGGCTTGAGCAGTACACCCTTGTTGGGTATTTTGTTGGGAAAACTCCCCCTGAAAGTGTGCTTAAAGATTGGGTTAACAAGGCTTGGATCCCTCATGGGGTCCGCCTTGATATGGTCCAAAACTTAACCAAGGGTTTCTTTTTGTTCTGCTTTGCAGAGGTCAATCATGTGCAGGTCATCTTAAGCCATGGGCCCTAGTATGTCTGATCCTCTCTGTTCGTTTTTCAAGCATGGACTCATGACTTTGCCATCTCAGATGACACCAAGTTGCGGGTCCCAGTCTGGATTGAATTTCTTGGTCTACCTTTGCCTTGTGTGTCATTATTGAATAGTATAGCCTCCTCATTGGGGAGGGTTATTTGCATTGAGCCAGATAGGTTCTTTCAGGCCCGCCCCCAAAAGAGGGTTTGTGTGGAAGTTGACCTTTCAAAATATTTAAAAGACTCCATTGATATCCAAATTGGAGCTTTCCGCCACACCCAAAAGGTCACCTATTTTAATCTTCCCAACACGTGCTATAGGTGTCAGTCAACAAACCACAAGATAAAGGACTGCCCTTTAGCAGTGCCTCGTACACCTTCTCCGCCACGAGATGCTGAAAAAGCCTCGGTTGATGGTTGCATCTGCTGCCAAACCTGATGTGAAATGGACTATGGTCACGAACCAAAAGAATAAGTCCACTGGTTATAGGTTGGGTCCAATGACCTCTGAGCCAGTGAAAGATGTTTCAAACCCTTCTATGAAGGGGAAAGAAGCTCTGGTTGGAGCTGATTATGTTTCACAATAGCCTAGGCCAAAGGCTACGCCTCAATCGGCTGCTATCATGTTACCACAGCCGAAAGTGGCTTCACAGCCAAAGGTGGCTTCTCCTGTGATAGGAGCTCACAGGCGTTCTCACAACCCTTCCCATCCTAGGGAAGAAGGGGAATATGTTCATGAAAAATGGAGGCTGTCCTCCCCTTCCATTCAAATTAGATCAATTTCTGCATAATTTTTACATAATCGTTTCTCTTCTCTGAATGAAAAGGGATTAGGTTTCAAAAATATGGAGGAGTTTCACTCATGAAGTTCCTTTCATGGAATGTTCGAGGTCTGACAGACCTCTCCAAAAAGTATTTTGTCAGGGATACCTTATACAAGTACTCTGGTGTTGAAGTGCTTTGTCTCCAAGAAGTTAAAATTTCTAGTTTTTTGCTTGCCGTGGCTAGTCGTTCTATTTGGCCAGCCAGTAAAATGTTTTGTACTACCCACGATGCTAGGCGTGGCGGAGTTGTCATCCTTTTGGCCCCACGGTGGCACTCCTCTGTGGTTGACCACATGTCTGATCCCACTCATAGGCTTGTCTGGGTCTTTCTCAACATTGATAATCATTCCTTTGGGATTATTAATGTCTATGCTTGCTATGGAATGCTCTTTGCTCTGGCGTTGGATTGCTGATTCTTTACCAGTTGCTACCTGGTTACTCTGTGGGGACTTCAATATGGTAGAAATGGCCTCTAAAAAAGATGGCACTCTGCCATTCAGATGGATAGCTGGGGAAAGGGAGGCGTGGTTTTAAATGCACAATAAATTGGGGCTTTTTGATCCCAATATTGGTCACCTCCATTCTCATTCTCTCTGGCACACTTAGTGCAATTACTGAGCCGGTTCTCACAGAATATTTAAGTGCCTTGATCGTTGCATGATCTCGGCGTAATCTTTTTTCTCATTTGACAACTCCTCTCTCCCGGTTAAGCCGTTAGTTGATGTGACTTTGTCAGATCATTTCCCCATTTCTTTTTGCATTGAATGGGAGACTTGATAGCCTAGTACGTGCAAAACTCATTTTTTTTTAAACATGTCTTTACTTTGCCACAAGCCTACCTTGGCCCACATTCACAAAGTTTGGAATTTGGAGTGCAAGCCAGCTCATCATATAGGCTGGATTTCTTGGTGGAATGAGGCTATCATCCGCACGGCTAGATTTTTGCGCATTTATGGGTGCCAGCTAGCTATTTTTTGTTGGCAGTCTTATGAGGCTACCACTGCTGACCTCCATGCTGCCTCTGAGGCTTTGGTGGCCAACCCCTTTTCTCCTTCCTTACAAGTCAGGGTGGCGGAGCTAAGACACAAGAAACAAATTGCTGACAGCTATGTTACTCGAGAAGCGCAAATCAAAGCCTAGTTACAATGACTAAAAGTTGGTGATCGTGCCTCCAAAGAGTTTTTCTTGGCTTTGCATACCAGACACTCATCCTCGGGCATTAAAAAAATAAAAGATGGTGCTCAGGTGCTCTCTGAGATGCCTGACATTATCCAGGCCTTTGTGCATCATTATGAGCAAGTTTTCACTGCATAGGAAGTCATGCCTGTGAGACAGCAAACCCTTCAGGATTGCCTTGCTGTTGTGCTAAATAAGCTTTCTTCAGCTCAGAAATTTTTTTGTGATCAAATTTTATCAATTGATGATCTCAAAGAAGTTGTTTACTCCATGGCTGATGACAAAGCCCCAAGAATTGATGGTTTCCCTTGTGAATTCTACAAAGCCATGTGGGACGATATTGGGCATGATCTGCATCAAGTTTACTTAGAAGCTTTTCACTCTAATTCCCTGGGTAACTTAATCAATAAAGGTAACATAAAATTCATACCTAAACCAGGTGGCCCAGAAGACATCTGTAATTAGAGACCTATCATGCTTCTTAATGTCTCCTACAAGATTATCGCCAAGGCTTTAATTCTTAAAATCCGCCATCTTCTAGCTCAGATTGTGCGCCTGGAACAAACTAGGTTCATCAAATCTAAATTTATTTTGGATAATATTATTGCTGTTTGGGAAGGTATGGAATGGGCCAGATACTCAAACCAGAAATCTGTGTTCCTTAAGATTGACTTTTCCAAGGTTTATGATCGCATTGAATGGCCGTTTATTCTTGCTGTGTTACAAGCCTTGGGTTTTGGGCCCAATTTCATTCAATCTGTTTGAATGCTCTTTGCAGATGCCTCAGCTTGTATCACCATCAATGGTCATCAATCCTCTACCTTTGGAATCTTTCGTTCCATTAGGAAAGGGTGCCTACTGGCTCCCTCTTTATATGTGCTTGTAGCCGAGGGTTTTGGTTATCTTTTGGCTAATGCAGTTTCCTAGTGGCGAGTCAAGGGCATTTCTCTGCCCAAATCTCAGGCTCAGCTTGTTAATGGCCATTTTGCTGATGAATCTTTCCTCACCCTTCTAGAGGATGAAGATTCCATTGTGGTAGATCTTGAGTGTCTTAACACCTTCTGTCTTGCCTCCGGCTCAGCCATCTAGTGGCATAAAACTTTGTGTTACCGATAATCTATCTTGCCCTTGCCGTAGTGGTTGCAATAGTATGGTTGGAAGTGGATTGGGCCTGGTGAAGTTTTTTGGTTTCTGGGCATTCTCTTTGCTTTTTAGGCATCTTCGACTGAGCTTTGGCAAGCCGTGCTCTCCAGAGTTGAGCAGAAGCTTACTTATTGGGTTACTAAGCCCCTCTCTTTAGCAGGGAAATTCTAGGTGTGTTCCAAAATCCTAGTGGCCACCCATGTTTATTATTCTTCTTGCTAGGCCCCCTCCAAAGCTGCCTATGGCAAGCTTGAGAAGCTGCTTCATGATTTTCTCTAGGCCTCCTCTGAAACTCACAGAGGGTTTCATCATGTGGTTTGGGAATTCTGTTGTCTTCCTAGAGATTTGGGAGGCCTCGGGTTACTTTCTACTCAACGACAAGGGACTGCTCTGTGTTAAATGGATTATTTGTGCCCTTACTGGGGATGAGGCCTAAAAAATTATTCTCAAACATCTTATTCAATCCAGCTTCCCTATTCATAGACCTGCGTGGAAGGGGATTGGATTTCAAACCCTTCTGGTTATGAATGAACTAGTCCAGATTGTTGGGACTTTTGTGGCCAAAAGCATCTGGTGGACCTGGGAAGTTGTCAAACCTTGGCTCCATTGGGCTGGTTCTGGTTTTCGAAATGAACTTTCTCTCAACTAGTACAATGTTTGGTGGTCACCTCTTTTTGCTAGCAATGGTCAACTACTGGCTAAGTCACGAGGGCTTAAGGTGCTCAAATTTCATAAGGGTATCTAGACCCTGCAATAGATTTTTCTTAGACCCACCATGTGTATCATGTCGTGGGATGTTTTTCGTGCCCAGTACAGGCTTCATAACTTGGACCGTGCTACTTATGATGGTCTGGTGAATGCCATTCCTACTGAAATGCTTCATAAGGTTGGAATTCGTGGGACCAAACCTTGGTGGAAAGACTAGAAGTGGTATCTAGACACCCCTTTTATGAATTACAAGCCTCGGCTTGGTTATAGGTGGCTCTCATCACATTTTCCTATGATTCAGAGTTTGAACTAGAGGTGGCTTCTTCAATCTCTTGCTCATGTCTGGCATAAAATATTTATTGCCACTTGGTCTGCAAGTGTTAAGCCGAAGCTTGCCCACTTTGCCTGGTGTATTCTTTTCCAGGGCTTTCCTGTGGGCTCTCGACTGGTCCACCTAGGGGCCTGAGACCCTCGCTGCCCTTTTTGTGGGAAAGCTGAGACTTTTAAGCATCTTTTCTAGTTTTTTCCCAGAGCTCAACAGCTTTGGACTTGGATTCATGACTTTTTTCGGCCCTTTTGGCCAGAACCTTGCTCCTAGCATATGGTGTTGCTTGGAGATTCTCCCAGAATTCCTACAAAATTCACCCAGCTTTGGCACACTTTTAGGGTAGAAATTCTCTTCAATATTTAGAAGGACAAAAATGCTTGCATTTTTTCACATTCTCAAATGGATATTCATGTATCTTTATATGCTAAAGCTATTATTTTCTTTAGTGTGCTTTTATAGGTTCAAGTGCAAGCTAACAAAGTTGGACTTGAGGTTGCTCACCTCCAGGTTCTCCTGGACCACTGGGGTAATGCCCCTTGTACTATTGCTCAGGTCCCCGCTTCGCCCACCTCTTCCTACGGCCGGTCGCCCTCTAGGGGCCAATAGTAGAGTGGCTTTGTGCGTCCCCGTTCACAACCCCCGCCTCGATGAGATTCTCGCACTCCTCGGTGAAACCGTTCTCCTTCACCGCGGGCTTCTTAGGGGTGGCCTTCTGGCAGTGCTTTGGGGAGCAGTGGTGGTGGTTCTGGGTGGCCCTCTGATGATCCTCCTACTTCTAGCTCTAGGTGGCTAGTTACTGGTAAAGCATTCCCGTGTATGGCGCTTGCAATCTCGCCCCAACACAAGGAAGAAGATATAGAGAAAAAAGATGTTGATGATGGTTGGGGTCCTCCTCTTGACATCACTCCAGACCTCGCTGATGTATGGGGGAAAAAATTGGATGACAGAGACCCTCTTGGCTCTACTAGCACTGCTCTGGCCCCTTAATGGCCTTTTTATCTTTGTTATTTTTGGACTTTTGGGCTTAGCCCACGTTATCTTTTAATTTTTTGGGCTTTGCCCATGTGACTCTTGGGGTGTGCCTTTCTACCACCCACCCTTTTTTTTGTGAATATGTATCTTTATATTTGAATTAATATAGATAGCTGCCTATTCATAAAAAAAAACTTAGAAAATCCCTAAACATCAAAATATTAGAAAACCCCTAAACATTTGCAAAAGCTAGGAAAACTCCAAAAATATTTGAAAATTGAAAAACATAAAAAACATTAGAAAGCATTCAAAAGGCCTAAACATCATCAAATATCTTAGAGAAAACCCTAAACAACCTCAAATAATTGAAAACCAAAAACATTCAAATAAGCAATTGGAAAATACCTAAATAGCCTCAAAACATTAGAAAACGTGAAAAACATTGAAATATTCCAGAAAACCCAAAACCATCCATCCCATTTCACTTTCACCCGCAATAAAATTTTACCCATAATAAATTAATCATCACCTTCAACCTTTGGTAAAACAAGTAGAAAGAAAGTATCACAAGTCATAAAGTGAGAACCTAAGTGTCAAAATCTAAAGTCTAGATCATAGGTAAACGGGTTAGTGGAGTTTATATCAACGAATTATCACACACCTCATCCTAATGAAAACATCTAATAACATGTCCCAAGATGCATCCTTCCTGTAATGGACATCAACATCATAAATCACCTTAGCTAAAATTAAACTGGCAAGAGATATAGATAAAGCTAACTGTTTGTCTTTGATCTTTTCTTATGATTTATCTCGATGACCCATTCCTAGGACCTCTTAATGATGTCTATCTAAAAAAATTTAGAGAGAAAGGGATGGGGCATCAATCATTATCTTTCGTTTGTTGTGCTTGTGGGTATTTTTTTAAAATAATCTTGCTACATACTTGCTTAGTTGTGTGTAGGGAAGTTGTTTAGAGTATATTGTTGACTATTGTGTATGCTTTGGTCCAAGGTATTATGAACTACCAAACTACATTCCAACGAGATTTTTGTATGTCAAGGTGTGAACAAGAACTATCCTATCTGTTTGCAGAGTCAAAGTCCATTACATTAGATACAACACAGTCTTGGTTATCAAGACATTGATGCATCATCTGTATGTGTTATATCAAACATAAAAAATGATGGAATATCCCAATCCCAAGATATGAGCAAATCATCCATCTCATCACCATATCTAATAAAGTCTCAGTGGATCATGGACTTGTTGGACTTTTGAATCAATCTTCAAAATTAATGGTCAAATCATTCATCTCATTCTTCTATCTTCTTTCCATGATAATCAACAAAAACATCATGCATCCATCCTACATCCACAAATCATCAATATGTATACACCTCACATCATCACAACATATCATAATAAATGAAAACATAATCCACTACATCATCATGATCATTTAAGTTGTTTGGAATAATATAGATTTGTTACTCTAAGCATCTTAATACATTGCATTACCATTCATTGCATCCATATTATGAACATTCATAGCATACATACTATAAGCATCATCCATATCCATACGTGCATCACCACGATATCATAAATTGCATGGAAAAGTACCAAAAAAAAAGAAATTCATCCATCCATATCATCTGCATATCATAGCATCCATCATATAACATATCATAGAAAGGTACTGAAAAAGAATATAACATATCCATTGCATTGCATTGCATCACATCTCATATACATCACATCATAGTTCATCATCGCATATCACATAAAAATAAATAGAAATAAGACCATCCATTACATTGCATCCATACATAATCATAAGTATAAATAACATATCATATCATATCATATGCATCCATACATCCATAAAGCATGAAATAAAAGGTACATCACATCACGAGTCTGTATCATCTCGTATATATATCAAAAAATAATGATTATCATGGTACAATATCTGAATCAATGTGTATTAATATCATCAAAATATACAATGTACATGAGGCTATAAAAAATAAGCCTGTGAATGTATATTTGTATAATAAATTAGGCTTTACAAAAAGGTGTCTACAAAATCAAAAGAGGTTTATCCCTTGCTGGATCTGTCACCATGCCCTGGCTGATCTAGCTGTCTAATTGAGGTAGAAGCACTCGACTGTACCTGGCTCCAGTGCTCAAAATTGGGTTGCCTACGACATGGAGGGACATTCCTATAGTACAATGTCTATCAGTATGCCACCTCCTCCCTCGCTATACCATATAGTTGCGCAGACATCGTTTGTCCAACCAACCCTTGAGCCCGCTAAGACACTACCTCTAGCTGTTGCCGCCGACCAATCTCTTGAGCCAACTAGACATCAAATGTCTATCTGAATTGGTGCTCATGATCCCTCTCAACTATAAGTGCCAGTACTTGCTGTCGAGCCTGATGTTGCTCAGCCGTCACAACCTATAACTGCTACTGTAACTACTATATTTGAGCATCTCAGGGATCTGGAATCGGTGGTGGATACTGCACTAGTGGCTGCTGGTGAAGTGGAGGTGCACCAAGGACCTATCTATCATGTTGTTGGCCATCCTGTCCATCCTATCCTCTCTCTTGTCCTCTGCCCTACTTGTCTTGTCCTTGACCCTGTCCTCTGCCTTTCCCATCCTGTGGCTGGCCTCATCCTCTGTCTACTCTCCCTTTCAACCTCCCTCGTGGAGGTATGCCCATTGGATTTGGAAGTCGAGGAGGGGGTATAAACCAAGCATCGTATGCAAGCATCGTCTGAGCATCAGCCTATCCCTGATCATAGGCCCATGGTTTGGCAACCAATTGTCTAAAACAATCAACGACCTCGTGGGGTGGTATCGTATGCCCCCAAGTCACCTCTCATGTTGATCTGGCAAAAATAATAGTGTACTGATCATCAAGCCTGTCCTACCTCTCGCCAAACTATTTGGCTACTCTATCTAGTAGGTACCTCTTGATCATAGTATGCTCTCAACCCTGCATGTATCGAGTTTTTCGAGCAAAGAAAAATTGTTGCACATCATCATACTAGGCTGACATTTGTAGCCACAACCACCATTAGAATATTGTCATGCCATTGATCACTCTCCTCTAGTAAGGGATGCCAAGCTGCCTTGTGTGTTGTAGAGCGATTGCTCCTTCATACCTCCACATGACAAGATCATTTGGCTCCACATCGGCCATGTGGACAATCGATCAAAAAATGACAATGTGCTCCCATGCCCATATGTGCAAGAGTGTGACTCCTGCACCAATGGATCTACCATCGTAGTACACGAATTGATGCATATCACGGTAAAGGGAGGCCACCATCACTAGCCCCCATGCATACTGGGTCCTCTTGAATAACATCTGATGCCAAGCTAATCCCCATGCAGGAATGAATCCTCTACTTTGTGATATGGAGTGACCAACCCCAAAATCATTGCACCAATGATCAATCTAAAGGTCGACAAGCGACATCTATACATCTCAAGGTCAATTTTTGAGTTGACTAGAATAACAGTCTCCTGGTCAAGAACCTCGTGATAGGCATCATATCTTAAATCAGTGTCATAAATCACCTACTCTCCATGTATGGGAAATCATAAAAAATTTCCATAGGTCCTCAGCGTGACTATCACCTTGTTGGTGGGTAAGTGGAATGATGAGGTCTCACTATGCCCTCACTCGCATAGCACTGTCATCATCGCCAAATGAGTCCTCATGATAGACATATAGGCAAAATACAACAATCTGATCTCTCCAAGGTGCTCTTGTCGAAGCTCAGATAGATCATTAAGTTTAGAAAGAATAGTAGGAAGGTGCTCGTGGGACATCAAAGGTTGGATAACCTCCTGCACCCACGAAGCTCATGACATCGAATTTCATTGAAATTGGCTAAGTTTGGAGTTTTTTATCCCCAAATGACAAAGGCGTCACCATAATTCAAATTCCAAATAGCGACGCTATATACATTCAAATTCTAAATTGTGACTACTATCGCTATTCACACGGGCGTCACCATGTGAAATCTGAAACCCTAAATCTAAATTGCAAATTAAGGGTGTGCATCACTCATTACGTCTGTGTCGCAAGTTGAAATATAGAAACCCTAATTTCAAATTGCGAAGTGCATTGCCATTCACAATGGCGTCGCTAAAAATGAAAAAGGTGTTGCCAATTTTCAAAATAGCGTCACAATATAGTGATGCCACTCTAAATCAAATTTCAAAGCATAATAAATGCATTAAAAAGTCAAAATGTAGGGAAAGTTTCAAATTGCATACCGCTGGTCCAGTGCTTGGAGGCCTTTGGTACTCTCGAAGCTGGTTGGAAATGTGTTGTGGGAGCATTTGTTGTGCCATTTTGTCAGGAGGTCAGAGCTCAATATGCAACAAATCTCTCAAGTATGAATACACAAATGAATTGAAAGTGGCCCTTCATCACCTATTTAAGCCAAAAAATAAGGATTTTTTTCCCTAATTTAGACCAAAAGCTAGGGTTTTGACCTATTTTACCTATTTCCACCCTATACAACTTATTTTGAGCCATTTTTTTGGCATTTTTGAGGCCATTTTTTGCATCTCGGGGCTTGTTTTAGCACCTAAACCTATATTTAACGTTTGTCGATAAATCAACCCAAAATTCAAAATTTTTGCCCAATTTCTCAAGGGGGTAGGGAACTAGCATATTCCTTCCATTGGGGAAATTGTGGGGCATCCAAAAATAAATAAAAATAATAATTTTTTTGATCTAAGAAGCATTTTTTTTAATTTGAAAGCATCAATCTTTGAACCAATGTAACAGGTACCTCACTTCAAAGAGGTGAAAAATGTAGAGACTTAAAAATGTCTTGAATGATAAACACACTTGAATCAGATATACTAACACAGTTTTGTCCTAAAATTCATCCTCTTTTTTCTTAATTGATTAAATTAGCCTAGCTATTTAATTAATTGCATGATTTTCTTCTTTTAATCTAATTAACCTAATCGAGTTAATTCACCCCCTTTCATACTGACCCTTCATCTTGTTAAATTGGATAAATCAACTTGTCTAATTTAAATCCCTAAGTCCTCTTATTTGATTAAATAACTCTAAGTTATTTAATTAAATATCATATCATTCCCCCTTTTCATTAAATAAATAAATTATTTAATGAATATCATAATTCCCCTAATTTTCATAATTGAAACTTTATTTAATTATCAAATTACTAATTAAATCTAATCCTCCCACTTGCAAAAGAATATTTCTTGGGAATATTCCTCCTTTGCACATTCCTCCAAAAGGAATATTCCTTCTCCTTTGCATAATTTAATTTGGTTTTAATTAACTTGGGGTAGTGGGCCTAACTCAATTGGCTAAAGCATGCTATTGCAGGAAAGAGGTCATGAGGTCTATTCTCCCCACTTTCCCCATGGTACCAGAGGGCATGTCCCGCTAGTGTCACCAATCATGTGATTTTGTTTTACTAGGCGCATTACATTTTATAGGGTGATAGATACCCGACCGATTCCTATAGTCTATAAAAAAATGGTTTTAATTAACTAAATATCTAATTTTCCTCGCCCATAAGAATATTCTCTTGCTTTACTCATTTGAAACAGAGAATATTCCTTTTCATAACAAACTTTGAACAAAGCTTCTTGTGCAAGTTTTGGAAGTGTGTTTGTTTGGATGAATGTAAGCCCTTGATTAAATATCAACTTACAGTCTTAACCCTTGATGGGAATCCATGATCCATGCCTCCATCCTCCTTCCATTCTGACTGTTGATTGATCCTTTGATCTTGACCATCAATTTCATTTTGCCTCTCCTATAAATAGAGCTTGCATCTATTGAATAGGGATCAATATTTTAATAGTAAACTCATGTTGTTAAAATCAGTATCATCTTGCACTCATGTTTCATGTTTTAAAAGGAATTTTAGGTTAATTTCTTGCATCATATTAGCTTAGCTTCCATTAATGGCTTCCATGGTAACATAGATGCATCCATTTAGCATATTTTGCAATTAGGGTTTTAATCTTTTGAGCTTAAATTTCATTTAGAATAGCTTTGCATACACCCATATCAATCATCTTAGCATAGATCATGTTAAAATAACTCTCATCATGTTAACTTAGCTTTTTAATCATGTTTTCATACACATCTCCCATTGGTTTAGTTGATTCTCTTCAATAGAATCGATTGAAACAAACTCATTTATCCATGGGATTGGGAAAGGGTCCCCATTCCACATCAATGCAACAACACTCCCCCAATAGGATAAGTTTCAATGGATTAGAATAGGTGTTTTATGAAGATTTCGTATTTTAATATGTTAGTTTTAATGGATTCCTAGTTTAGTTTTTATTGAATGATCTTATTGGACTGATGTTTAGTGGCTTGATTATACTTCAAATCCTCATGGATCAAGTGTAGTTGGACCATACTAAGTCATTGGTCACACACACACACACACACACACACACATATATATATATATTGCACAAATAGTATTACTGAGACATGAGTAAATATGTGTTAAACATTGTCAAAATGAAAGACAATGGTACATGCCTAGTGAGGTAGAAATCCTCACTAAAAGACAAAGGGATCTTTCTTGAGTGCAAAGGCGAACAATGAATTGTGCAGAGCCGAACATGAATGTGTGCCTAACCAAATGAAGACTACAAAACAAACAGAGTGCTAGGCATTGCTAGGAATTAAGACTTGAAATGAAATGCCATGGCCTTGTGCACTTAGAACACATAGGGTGTAACAATAATAATGAAAGGAATAGGGTAAGTTGAAACCTATAAATAGGGTAAGTTGACATTCATAAACAATATAAGTTAAAACCACAAATATTGAGTTATAGGGTAGTCGGTGACAAACATTTATAGTCCATACAACTGATCTATATTCCCAAGCATATAGAATATAAAAAAACCCAAAAATTGAACTAAAATGACTTGACATTCATAAATAGTGTAATTTGAAAACCCAGATGTTGAGTTATAGGTTATTGCCACAAACATTGACATCACATACAACATATTTGCATTTTGAGGCATAAAGAATATAAACGAAAAACCCAATGTAAACAACATCAAGGTGAAACCCCAGATATTTACAATTTTGTGAAAAACATATGCATGGCATACAACAGATTAGCATTTGTAGGCATAAAGAATTAGTAGTAGTAGAATACTTGTAACATGGTAGCATGTTGTTGTTGTTGCCTCTAGAAAAATGTAGAATTGAATATGAAAGGGAGATGTGCTAAATGGAAATTGGAAAAGATTGAGTAATGCATTTTTTAATTTGAAAATCTCTTTATATGTTCAATGTTGGTTTGGTATGGAGTATTTAATTTCTGTCCTTTTTCAAATTTGAAAAATTGATTTGGTTCCTTCAATTGCAAAGTTTGTATGTATTTATGGCATGCAATCCATGTTTGCTTCTCAGGCAATTTTGGTGGCTTTAACACCATTGTTTTGGTGGTTGCAGGTGGCAAAATAGGAGAATGCACCAATAGTTGTGTGTTGTGATTTGACTGATGGGACAAAAGTAAATGATTGATTTTGATTTGAGTGTTGTGTTGCTAGGAAAGTTGGATAGGGGGTGGGTTCTATTGGATTTGGTGATGGGATAGTCTTGGCTCTTAGTTGTTCTCATGGCATTGGATCTATGAAAATATTTGCGGTGATGTAATGCAAGTGGTGATATTTAAGGGGAGTGTGGGTTATACCAATTTTATATTTTGGTTGCATGTTTTAATGCTACGGGCCATTAACAAACAAATTGGCTTGTAAGATGGTGGTGTTAGATGTGCTCTGAATATTCTCTAACATGTAAGATTGTGAATAACTATTTGTGTTTGGGACAAATGTAAACCGATTATAATATAATTTTTGACGGTACAGTGATTCATCTACTTTTGTTGACTTTATGGATAAAAACTATTTTACAATTGGATATTACGACGGTCCATTATGGGGCCCATGATTCACTACTTATGTCCCCACTATGTGACCCCACGCCATTGTGGGCTCCTATCCCTATCTCTAACTAAGTTTGATAGCTAGAGACTATTCATTCACAAATTATTATTTTTAAGGGAAGTTTTCAAATATGTTAAAGTAGTTTCTAGTTTAATTCTAGTGGTGTTCAACCCAAATAAGGGGTTGTAGACTTCTTAATTTTAAGATGTCCTCCATCAATAGTCAAACATATGGCTTTTTGTTCCTTAATGATTAGAAAACACTACTATTGACAAAGTGTTGTTTAGCTTGTATTTTTTGTTTGATATTGTTTTGTATAGATTTCTTAAATATAGTTATAATTCCCAATTCAATTTATTTGCTACATTTATTTTTTATCTTATTGTTATTGTATATCATCTTAATTTTTATATATTATTTTTATGGTTTTTAATCAAGGATTATAATGTATAGTACAATATAATCTTCAAATTAGATCATTGGTGCGTCATTGTCTATCTATTTTAAAATTTAAATCTTCCATCCCAAGGTCGACATTCCTAGAATATAAGTATTATTATATTGATGTATGCACCAAGAATTTTAAATTGAGCAACTAAAGACATGCATTATAGGCATCCCCTAGGTTATTAAGATAGTTAAGTATCACTATCGATCATTAGCATTATCAAGTGTCAATAATAATCATTCAAAGGTTATATTAAATTAGGAAGCATCTAAAGAATAATGCTGCATTGCTACACCATCATCACATTATTGATGTGTCTACAAGCATGTACTTCCTTCTAGGAGCTTGAAATAAAGTTGAGACAAGCTAGGGTATTTGCCTCTTACCTCAAAGCAAGTCCCGCTAGGCTTTTTTAGCACAACAAAAGTTTCAAAGAACATGTACAAGAGTGAAGGAGGAAAAAATCTAATAGATCCACAATGACAAAGGATTCAATTGTATGAT
>VDFB02026137.1:0-41155 GCA_007258455.2 Sequoia sempervirens
GAATATGGTGGAAAACAATGGACTCCAAAGAAGAGCACATAGAAATAATCTCCTTGACAACCACAACAAGCTGCCAATTCATATCCTCCAACTGTCGCTTATGCAACATATCAATAACCACCTGAGAATCAGACTCACAAACAATCCGCTGCCACCCAAGGCCAACCGCACGCTCAATCGCCAAAAGGATAGCACTAGCCTTCATAATATTATTGGTATGCAAACCACGATACATGGAAAAGAAAAACACCACCACTCCCAAGCTGTCTCTACCAATACCACCAACTCCGACATGCCCAGGATTACCCCTAGAAGACCCATCTGTATTGATTTTTAGCTCCCCAAGAGTAGGCGGACACTAGGAGCCATCACGAACCACCCTCTCATGCCCACACCTACGATGCACACTACCCAAATTTCTCCTATCCCCAACAACAAGACCCAGGGAATTAACAACACCCAAGTCCCCAGGATCAACTGGCACAGACAAATCACACTTTGCAAACAAAGACTCCTACAGAGCCCCAAGAATCCGCCTTCAAAGTTGCTCTAAGATCAAATTTTTATCCAAGAAAATTCGTCTGTTGCGCTCCAACCAAAGATGCCAAACAATCAAACTAGGGCCAATGCTCCAAGTAATTTTAAGAAAAGAGGTTTTGGTAGGAGATGATCCCTGTCTCCTCCAGAAATCCTCCAAGGCAGAGACATGGCAACACGGTAAACTCTAGAGATTCCACTAGTGATGCCAGTTATTCTTAGCAAAGGAACACTGAAAAAAGAGATGTGAGAGGCATTCTTCATGCTGACCACACAAAACACACATGGAAGGGCCTTGGAACCCCCATTTCCAAAGATTGTCCCAAGTAAGACACTTACCTTGGACAACAACCCAAGAGAAAAAATTACACTTAGGCCAAGCAAATTTATTCCAAACATGCTTCCACCAAGGAACCTCAGAGCTCCCAAAGGCCTGTTTATCCAAGACCTGATAACCAAAGGCAACCGAAAATTTACCCCGCAAATCTGGACCCCAAGCAAGAACATCCTCTCAAGAAGAGAGTTGCAGGTGCGAGTAGAAAGAATTGTAGCAAGCATTTGACAATCCTCCAAAACCCCCCCAGGAGGCCAATCCTGAGGGTCCTTCCACCTGGATATAGTAATCTGACTCAAAGAATGTTGAGATTTGAAGTCAGCCACATGACACCAACCCGCCTCCTCAAAAATCTGGCACAAGTCCTGAAGGTGGGGATGAGAAGACAAAATAGGGGGATGACCATCCCAAGAGTCATGCCAGAAAAGAGCTTCCCGACCCCCATTACAAATCCAAAAAAGGCCCTGTTTCACAAGCTTGGCACCCCATTTGAGGGTACTCCAGATCATAGAACCTTTCCCCTCCAGACTGAATCTAACAACCTCCGTGCTTTCCACCACACCCAAATATTTGAGGGTAAGAATTTTAGCCCACCACATATGCTGTTGTGAACACCAACGCTAATACAGCTTAGCAGCCAAGGCCTGCCCATTCAAATCAGTTAGTCGTAAACCAAGACCCCCTTCATGCTTCGGCCTACAAACAACATCCCATTTCACCAAGCTCCACTTTCTATGAAGAAGGTTACCAGACCACAGGAACTGATGAGACAATCTCTCGAAATCTTGAATAAAACTTGAAGGAGCAGAAAGAACAAAGCACTTATAAAGAGGGAGGGCCTGGATCATAGACTTAAGAAGAGTCACTCTTCCAGCTGAAGAAAGCCACCTACAAGTCCAATGGCTGACCAAACTTCGAAACTTGTCAAGGGTCTCTTGCCAAAACCTTTTTGGGAGAGAACGAATGGCAAGAGGGATTCTAAGATAGAGAAAAGGAAGCGAACCGGTCTGGAAATGAAGAATACCTGCTAATCTCCTTTGGATACTCTTAGGAGTATGAAAGAAGTAAATGAGAGACTTCCCCTCATTAATGCACTGCCCAGAGGGCGCCAAGTAGCTGTCCAAAACATTGCGCTAGTTCAAAGCCTCCTCAACCCTTGCCCTACCCATCAAGGCAGTATCATCAACAAATTGAAGATGAGTCTGAGGGGGAAGATCATTTCCCCAATTCCAACCCTAAATCAAGCCACTTGCTACCTGAGCACGAATAAGCCTTCCCATTCCCTCCGCAAGAAGGATGAATAAGTAGGGCGACAAAGGATCTCCTTGTCTGAGGCCTCTAGAAGCACCAAACAACTCAGTGGGCTCACCATTGAGAAGCACTAAGAAGGAGGAAGAAGTAACACAACTCCTAACCCATTCAATCCAATCACTAGCAAAGCCAAAAGCTCCAAGAATCTTGAATAGAAAGCTCCATTTAACGCGATCATATGCTTTTGCCATGTCCAACTTGATAAACATAGATTTTTCTTTTAAGGATTCCATAGAATGGATGGTCTCTGCTGCAATCACAACACCATCCATGATCTGTCTGCCAGCAACAAAGCCCCCCTGCTCCTCAGATATTAACCCACCAAGCCAAGGTTTCAGCCTTTCAGCAATCAACTTAGTAATAATCTTATAAACAACATTACATAATGCAATAGGCCGAAAAAGATCCAAAGAATTAGCCCCCTCCTTCTTTGGAATGAGAGCTAAAAAAGTTGCATTCAGAGACTTCAACATTTGTTTATTCATGAAAGATTCCTTAACAACCTCTAAGAGGTCCAACTTAACCACCTCCCAAAACTCCTGAAAAAACTCAATAGGGAATCCATCAGGCCCCGGAGCTTTACCTTTCTTCATCTGAAACACAACGTTCTCAAGCTCCAACAAGGTAATAGGAGAAAGCAGTGATTCATTCATTTCATTAGACACTAGCTGCGGGATACAATTCAAAATCCTTGTTTCAGCCTCCTCAGCTGGAGGCGAATCTTCAGAAAATAATGAAGAGAAATATCTAATGCATCCCGCAGAGATAGAAGCAGAAGAGGACAAAATTTCCCCATCAGACAACACAAGAGAAGAAATAACATTACCTTGCCTCCGGTCTTTGACTGAGTTGTGGAAAAAAGAAGTATTCCTATCACCAGCCTGAAGCCATTCAATACGAGACTTTTGTTTCCAAAAAATTTCTTCTCTTAACTCCCATTCCTCTACCGTTTTTGTTGCAACAATCTCTGACAAACTCAACTCTTCTGTTAGGCCTTGATCACGAATCTGCCTGGTGATTAAGTCCAAGTTATCCTGAGCCTTCTGTTTTTCATGAAACAAATTACCAAAATGTTGCCTATTCCATCTTTTCAACTTGTATTTGACGTACTGTAACCTCTTTGAGAATGAATACATAGCAGTGCCATAAGCTGGCTTCCCAAGATCCCACCAGCCAGAAATCATATCATGAAGAGACTCATCCCGGAGCCACATAAGTTGGAACTTGAAAGTCTGTCTAACACATCGTTGAGGCACAACAACCACAAGCTTAATAGGCCAATGGTCAGAGCCATGACAATCCAATATTTCAGAACTAATCATCCACCTATCCCCCATCCAAAAACTAGACACCAAAAATCTATCTAGTCTTTCAGAGATAGCAGCATCTCCAATTCTCCTATTATTCCATGTGAAGACTCCATTAGTTGGTTTGACATCAACTAACCTCAAAAGAGCCATATTATCCTGCAAGAGCCTAGAGGAAGGCTCCAAATGAGCACTACCTCCTCTCTTCTCTTCTAAAGAAATGACAGCATTAAAATCGCCAGCCAGGATCCAAGGCAGGTAAGGATCCAAAAACCTCACATGTCTAACATGATCCCACAGTTGTGCTTTACCTTGGAAATCAGTCGGAGCATAAATATTAGAGAGAATAACTTTCTCCCCCTACTCTAAATGAGAAGCAACACATGAAATCGAGCTCTTACAGGAGATCCACCAAAGAGGACTAACCTTTCGGGGATCCCAGAAACAAGCCACTCCACCAGAATTACCAGAAGCACCCACACCTTGACATTGGCCACGACCCCAAATCTTAGGAGCCACACTTAACAAACTATCCACTGATAACTTAGTTTCCTGCAAGAAAATCACATCCGGAGAATGAATGCGAATCAAATCTCGAATAGCCTTTTGTCGAGGGATGCTATTCATACCCCTCACATTCCAAGAAAGAACTATCATCGTTGGGGTTGGGAAAAGTGAGCATCAATAGTCTTCACCGAACCAACCTCAACCAATGTCTCACCAGCAAGCTTCACCTTTTCTTGGTCCTTTTTGCGGCCAACCTTCACTGATTTCTCTGGAATCCCTTTCTTAAAATATTTTTGTTGCACACCCAAGATAGAAGAAGAAGGTTTAAGCTTACCTAAATCAGGGCTATCCCGAGCCTCCGAGTAGACCTTACCAGCACCAGAGGGGCCACCAGAATCACCAACCACCCCATCCCCCTCACCCATAGCTAGGGTGGAAGGAGCTAGACCGAGCCCCATCTGAGGATCCTGGGCACCAAGTTGATCCACACCAGGGACCACCAAAGGTTGTACCTCAACCAACTCTTTAGAACCAGAGCCATCCGCCATTTGCATGTCAGCTGTAAACCCTTCCTCCTGAACTAACCCATCCAAAGCCTCAAATCTATTGCAAGTTTCCCCATCCTGTCTATCTTGAAAAGGCCTCTTTTGGCCTTGACCTCGATTGTGAGGTTTAACAGGAACAAAACCTTCTTTATCCATGTCCAAACCCTGCTCTGGAACCTTACCCTTTTCCACCCTCATATTAGGTTGGGTATCTGCATTAATTTTACCTCCTGTACTAAAAGCCCGAGGACACCTCCGCAACAGGTGTCCATATTCATGACATAGCCGACACCGAAAAGGCAACATTTCATAATCCAATGGCTGGGTCCAGGAATTAGAGCCAACAGTCAAATCAATAGAATCAGGCAGAGGCTGACTTAGATCAATCTCGACACAAACCCTCGCATAAGTAAAGATTCTCTTATCCAAAGTATGTTGAGAAGGACCAATAGGCTTACCCAGTAATAAAGCAATCGATTGTAAAATATCAGTTCTCCAACATTCAAGTGGCAGTCGAGGAAGGCGGACCCAAACTGGGACCCTCGAAGGCAGCTCTTCTGCCGAATTAAAGCCTGCATGCCATGGTTTTATGAAAAGACCTACTTGGTTATAAAAATAAGGCCCCCCTTCAAATGCCTTATTTTGATCTGAAATGCACGAGAAGTCAACCAGAAAGAAATTATTTGTAGCCAACAAAACATCAAAGTCACCCTCCAGAGCCCATGTCTTGCGGATCCAAGTGACCAAGAAAGAGAGAGAAACCTTCAACCCCATAAACTTACAAATCAAAACATGATTACTGTAGTACTCCAGATCCTCAGCTACTGCCTCCAATTGAATCACCAACACAGGACGAACTTGCGCCCTCTCCAAACATCCATTTACCTTATGCATTTTAAAGGTATTTTATTTTGTCCTACCCTCTCCAAAGGAAGCCCCATCACCAGTCTCTGCCATAGCATCATCTCCCCTCACCTCACCATTCGATGCATTCAATGCCATTGAAACCACCCACCAAAGCACCAGACAAAACCCCAAACCAATACCAGCCCACCGCAATTTGCATGCAAGAGAAAAAACCCCAAGGAACACCACCCAGCACAGGGAAGCAAATAGAGCTACACCCAGCCAGCAAAGGAAGAGAGCGTGGGAAAAGAGCCACCCCGCATCCAGGTACCACCTCCCAATAGCCAACATAGAAAATATAGGTAACCATTGGGAAAGGAAAGTGACGGCCACCGGCCTGGCAGCACACAGTAAAACACAGTCCCCTCACACGGTATGAGGAACACGAACCCGAGGAGGAGGCTAGGGCACTTGGGTGCCCTAAGCTAGCCACAATGAGGCTCCAGAAAATGCCATCAGAATCACCAAAACCCTCTCATCAAAAATCCCCATCACAAGCTTTAAACACTAGTTTTTTAAATGTATTACAAAACAAAGAAAACCATGGATACTATAGATATTTTGATTATGAAATATGCCCCTTAATTTTTTTTGATTTTTCAGTATCAATTACAATGCAACACGCACCCATTAATGTTAGCTCCAAGACCATAATGATGTAGAATAGTAACTCTAACCAATAATGCACCCTAAAACCACTAAAGGAAGAGGGGTGGGCATATGTTCAAAGGATCCCTAGGATCTAAATAACTCAATACTGAAATTGATTACAATTGGAAAGTAAAAGATATAACTCAATGCCAAGAATGTGCACACAAGATCCTTTTGAAGGCGAGGTGCTAACATGTGGTGGAGTACTTATTACAAAACTAAAAGAACTTAGGTGGTGAACCAACCATAAAGATTTTTGCTCAACCACTTAAACAGTGGGGGAAATACTACAAACAAACTAATTCATCCATTGTGGCAGGCATCCACTTGTGAGTGGGAATTCACCACTTTTCAGTGGGTACAAAGAGGGATTAACAAGTTCTTTTTCCACACTGGTGGTATACCATCCAGGGGCTACAATGTTTGAATAGAATTTTGCAAGTAATTGCAACAATAACAATGGTTGGATTAGTACTACTAATTCTCAACCTTACAATCAAGAAATCTGTAAATTACAAGTATTACAATGATAAAGAACAATGCTTAGATATAAAGAATGAATTATTTTCAATGTTTAACACTCAAGTGATGAAGTAAAGGCCAAAAATAGAAAACTAATGCAATCTGATATAAAATCTGAGTTTTGGAAATTCTAATCAACAAATAGAAAACACCATGAAAAGCTCATAACTCCATCAATATACCTCCAATCGAGATGAAATGAAGTGCATTGATCATTTGGAGGAGAGGCACCCAAGTCACAATGAAGAAACAACTTCAAAAACACCTTCTATTAATTGGCTCGAATTCCAGAGCAAGTTACTAGAGGAAGTATGACCTCTTTAGAAAATCAAACACTTCACCATAAAATATGATATTTTGCAAAAAGGGTCGCCCTTGGCATAGAATTTATAAGCATCAATACCCACAATGAGATTTAAATCATACAAAGACTTGCAAGTGAAAATCTACTTCAACCATTTAATAACCAACAAGTACAAAACTAAAAATTATCACCAATTTCACCATGATGAAGCTCTATATGCACTTCTGAATGAAGCACACTCCCAAATGACCATCTAGGGAACCATAGTTTCAGGCCCGAAGAATGGTGTAAATACTAAGCTCCCCCTTAGTCGGGTTCTGCAATCAATTCAACAGCATAACTTTACATTATTTTCCAAAGATGAGAATGAATAAGGCTTCAAATGGAAAATGAAACACTCTTAATTCCAAGAAGTTGAATCACGTCAACTTCCAAAAGGGATGCCACTTCAACCATTCACTTTATTTTGAAATAATAAAATATTATTCATCTTCCCTTTTTGGCATCCATTTCAAAATGCAACAATAAAGAATTTATTAAATCATTAAATGCTCAACTTGACCCCTTAATGTCCCCTCTTTAAAACAACTTGAAGTCATCAAGCCTAGGCGTGGGGTACAACTTAAAAACATGAAATTGACTAAGTATAAAACTTAGTCCAAGGAGATAACCAAAACCAATGCCAATGTTGAAACTAATGGATTGCCAAAAATAGCATGATGACCTGAGCTGAACTGTTGATGATGCCAGTGCCAAAATTATACTTACTAAAAAAAGCCAATGCCAAAAATAGTAAGTTCACCTCAAAACCAATAGAAAGCTAAACTAAGCTAGAAGCAAGACTTACTGAAAGTGGAAACCCTACATTTGCACATCTGAGTAGCCTACGGATTTTTAGAAATAGGCTAAATCCAAATGAAGAGTGTAGGGCTAAATTGGGGACATTATAGATTAATTAGCAATCAAGTTGGTTTTTCATTTTATTGGACTGCCTCTCAAAATCCTTAATAAATCCTTACACATCTCTACAAAGTATCAATAGCATTACAATATAACAAGGTACTTAACAAGATTTTGATATATCTTACTATATTGACAAAGATCTCTATATTATATCTTTTAGGTTTCCTTTAACATAGGCTTAACACAAACTATAAAATAACACCTATTGTTTCTTTAGAAACAATTGATTAGAGAACAAAAATCATTATTTATGTTAAAGCTATCATTGATTGAAATGTTCTTATCAAACTCTACAAAAAGATTATTTCCATTACTTTATTTTCTAGGTTTTCTTAGTGACCATAATTTTGTGGTACTTGCACTGGTTTGTTCCTAAAATATAGATAGGCATGCCTACAATTTAAAATTTGTCCATTCCTTCCTTCTAGTTGGAGATAAAATTGAGTCAACTTTTAATCTTGGTACATATTAGCTTTTCATCTGGATAGATCTAGATTAAAAATCCCAAATAAACAAGATCAATAGTAAGTAGGATAATATATGGTATATTGCAAACGTCTCATTTTTACATCAAAGGTATGCAAGATGATTTAAAGCATCTCACCCATTTTGATATCTCACCCATTTGATATCTCACTCTTTTTCTTAATTTTTTTATCCATGTGAAACTCGGTGGAGCTAGGCAGAGTGTATATGCTCTTTTTTATTTAACTTGTTGGAACTAGCCAAGCATATATGCTCTTTTTGTTGGCAGGAACTATCATTTTCCAAATCGCTTAACGAGGTGAATAATCTATGTACCTTTCAGCGAATGATGTTGGTGAATTATTTTGTGGGAGTGAAATTTGTGGGTTTGGTTATGTTTTGAGGGGAAAAGATGTAATTTTTTTAATAAAACCTATTTTAAAGGGTATTTATCGAGGATGTGATTGGTTGTGAAGGTTTGAGTCATTTTTGCAGCCTTCATGTAGTTTGAGAGAGGCATGTACTTTTGAACAATAAAAAGGATTTTTTAGTTGTGTTGTGCAGTATGAGTGGTTTTTTAGTAATAATTTATTCAAGCCTTTGTTGTTTTTGGTACTACATGAGGGTTGTTTAGTATGTTTTACAATACTTTTTAAGTATGTATAATGATTAAGAAGTATTAATGTAAAGTGGTTAAAAAAGGTGTGTGATACCCCACCTATTATTGAACATTACAACACCATTTATTTGTATTTATATATATATAAGGTCTTTTAGAATTGACATATTTGATTAGGTTGTAGACATATTATTTACCTATGAAAGAATTGTATATATTTAAAAAATATATATTGATGCTACTTATTCTTTTGATAAGCTTTTTCTAGTCATTATGAGCCAAAATTAAGAGAAAAACCGTAATACCCAGTCTAAGGCCTTCTGCATTTCGCTTATAAACATGCTGCGGCAGCCTCAATACGCTGCCGCGTCGGTAAAGGAGGAATGCTGGCATTGGTGAGTTACCATCTTTGTCGGCGTAATTCCTCCTAAGGGGGTATTCAAAGTAAGAAAAGCAAAGCCGGTAAATCAAGAGGGAGAATTCCGTCTAAGGGGAGCAGCCAGTAACATTTTGTTCAAGCATATCGTGCTGGGGAAACAAACGCAACACATTTTATTCCTTTACACAATGCCCATAGGAGAGAGAAGACAGGAAAGTTAAACAAGCCAGGCGGTAGAGACAAAACGGTTGTGTAAAATGTATCTGACTGACAAAAAGAAAGAGTCACCCGGCAGGGATGGCTTTCGCTGACTTGTGTTTCCACTCGAAACGCATTGGCAGGAGTGATTGCCGCGGGCGTATGAAGGTGTTGTCATTGACATCAGCAAACTGGTATTGTCATTGATGTCAACTATGTGTTGAGGAAGACTATTGCAGTTGGTGCATGTATGGAATAGCTTTGGTTGTGCATGTTGTAGTGTTTGAAGATGTGTTGGAATGAAGTAATGTGCTGAGATGATGCCTCTGGTACTTGGTTTCCAAGTGCTTTTGAGAAAATTTAATAAATAGAGAAAAGTGTTGTGCAAGTGTTCAGAGCATGCTCCAGCATGTACTTCATGTTTCTTCTATGTTGATTTTATGCTTGTGTGGATCTGATATGTTGTTCATGGTTGTTAGTAGTTGCTATATTCAAAATATGGGTTTTTGGATCATTGTACAGAGAGATATTTTCACGAGTGTGTGAACCAATTTTTCAATAGTGTTTTCTATGATCTAGAAGAAATGTATTTTCTCTACGTTTCTCCACATTTTGGTTTCAGGATGTGTAGATCTAGGAAGTTGTTTATAATGTTTTTATCTTTCAGAATTCAAGGTTTCTCTTGATTTGGTATAGTACAATGTGTGTTCCATGCATCGGTATGTGAATAGGATTAACTCGATGTTCTAGGTTGAAGTATTTTTATGATGCGAGTTTGGGTAAAGTATTTGTCAGATCTCAAGTGGTTTGAGGATTATTCTAGATCATGTTCAAGAGAAATTTTTTGTTTGGAAGTTTTATATTAATTTAAGGAAGTGTGTACTTAATTTTTTATGGTGATTAGCACAAGTATTGGCCAATGTTTGTGTTAACACTACATGTGAATCTTGTGCAAGCGTGTTGAGGTGTGTTGGGATCTATTTGGGTCATAAATAAGGATTTTTATAGGTCACCTTCATTCCTATCCATCGTGGGAATGTTTAGCTGTTGACCTAATTTGAAATTTCAAATGTAACAAATAGTTGCAGACCTTGGAGAAGATTTTCAAGGTTGAGATTGATATAAATAAGAGTGATGATGTTGTGAGATGCAAGAGAAGCAAGATAGATGTGAGATAGATTCAAGTGATGTATGTGATATAAGTTTGAGTAGAATAGTGTGAATTTCAAAGTGTTGGATACCTGAAGACAGTGAGTTGAAGGTGTTTGAAATATTTCATGCAAGGATGCAGAAGTGTTGGAGCATTTGTGGTGGATTCATTTTTGCATTGAGAAGTTGTTCTTTGTGTAACATTTCTCTTCCATCTTCTTGTATTTATTTTTGTGGTAGTGAGCCTTGGCTGTGAGCCTTTTGGATAGTGTGTCATATTCTAGTAGTGAGCCCTTGTACTGGTTTTGCAATTACTTATATTGTGAGCTAATCCTCACTGTGGTTTTTCCCTCATTGGGCTTTCCACGTAAATATGGTGTTCTCTTGTGTATGGTGTTGTTATTCAAGTTTTTGTTATATGTAATTTTTGATTGACCACTTTAACATATTAAGGGTTTAATTAATGCATGTGGATTTGATTATTGTTGAGGGTTTTGATGTTTTAATGTGCTACATTTGATTCACCCCCTTCTCAATTGTCTTGTTCATTCAACAGGTTAAATAGGATTTAATAGTAAACCATCACTTTTAAGGCCACATGGATTTTGTTTTAGAATGCATATTTGTCTCCTTGGATAGGACTAAATATGCAATGGTAACTTGATATCTATTTCACATTTGCTAAGACAACTATTGGACCCCTTGTGAATACCATCATCCCAACTATAGGATCAAAACTCTTTAAAATTTAAAGTGAATATGACACTAAAATCATATTTCTCTCTTGTAGATTGGAAACATAATTTATTAGGATGTATATGTATGTGTACACTTGGTGGTTCTTCAAAAGAAATGAAGTATTCACTATCACTACCCACATTGGTGATGGTTATGTATCACTCAAGTTTGTAATGACAATTGATGGTTAGTTCAGATGATTAGTACTTGGAGGATCATTTGGGTAGGTGAAGGTTGTGTTAAGTTCCTTGGAAACATTAACTCCACTACTACAAAGAAGAAATAAGTAATAATCTATTGTGGCATCATATAGTAAGTCTAGATTTGATGCATGTTTTGGGTTTGCATGGCTTGATTCATATCCAAAGGGTGTAGCTAGATCTACAAATGCATATGTCATTGGAAGACCCTTGTTATTTGTAAACAACAATTGTAGGGAACATGGAAACACAAAATGAAGTTATATATTGCCAATTTCCAACAATTCTAAAGTATTTATTTAAATTTAAGCAAATGCTTTCAAGAATGAAATTATTACTTGTAATCATTAAAGGATATCTGATAGCAAAAAGATTCCAATATGGATGTGTGTTCTTCAATAAAGCTACAATTGAAGACATGAAATGGATATGTCAGAGATGGTATTATACTTTACATGACGTCCATCTACCACGAGTTGGGTTGGTGAGACTACTCCACTCCAAGCTACCAATACATTGAGACCAGAATGCCAAGTATCATGTGTTTCACAGAGAAACTTTGACTATACCTAAGCAAGATGCAAATGGCTGGCTTCAACAACATGTGCCACAATACTACTTCATACCAATTGTAGGCAAGATAGTGACTTGTCTCCCACGTAATACCGTATGATCAAATCAGGTCTTTAATGAAGATTCCTCATCTTTTCCTATCACATGTAACACACAATGTTCTCTCCATTATTCCTAGCTAAATGGTGGCCCTTGAACATGCATGAGAGCCATTAATTTATTGTGATGCAACTTTTGCATAGGGGATACTATTGTTGGTGTGAATGGGGTTATTTCCTAACTAGTTATTAGTGATCACCTATTCACATTATTATAAGTTTACTTGGGAGCTAAGTTTCCTAGTTGTCATTTCTAGAAGTTAGTTATAATGGGGTCATGTCTCATTATTTACTTTTAGTTATTTAAGCATTTAATAATTCTCTCATGCATTTAATATTTTGCATTGAGGGTTTAATGCTTGTGTCTTAGGTTGTTATGACTTAGTTGTCTCATGTGATAGGATTAGGATACTTGTCATGATCTTTTCTAATCTTATCTCTTTCCTTTCCTATATAAGCAAGGCTTCATATGTACATATCAATCATCCAAATCTCAGTTGAGTGTTGTGTAAGTCCAATATATCATTGCAATCTTCAATATTGCATATTGGCCACATCTTGCATCCATTGTTACAATTTCATGTTCTTGCTTTTCCTTCTTGTGGAAGGTTGTTGTTGGTTTTTGTAGATGATCCTAGAGGCTTGAGTCCTTGAGTGACTCAAACATGTTCTATGACCTATAGCTTAACTCCTACATGGTATCAAAACTTCAGAGTTGCAAAACCCCTTCTCAAATCTGAGGGTGATTCGATTCTGACCTTTTGTAGGGTGTGTATTAGGGGAAAATGGACCCCACGACTACGTTTGGAAGGCCCAAAAACTCCCATTTTCATATACAATACTTCATATCTTCATGCAAGAAATTTAAAAAAAAAAAATCACGTGACTATCTTAAATTTGACAGCCAAATGACCATCTGAAAACACTGTGTTAAATTTGTTAGAGTAATAGGTTGTTTACTTAATTAATTTAATCATATTAATTAATTAATCAAGTCACCTTTACTTTATTTCACTTAAGCTAAACTTAGGCCCTTTAATAATTAATTATTCATCCTAGGGTTTTCACTTTAGGGTTTCAATCTCCTTTCTTAAGGATTGATCTCTTCGTAATTATTCAATTCTTGTTTATGAAATTTTTGCTTCAAACTTGCAAAGCACCTTTTTTATGTTTCAATATCTCTTCTACGTGACAGGTTATTTGCTTGTAGGTGTCCACTGGGTTTTGTGAGGTTGGTTTATCAACTTCTACATGGTATCAGAGCTCTAGATCTAGAAGTTTCTTGTTCCTTTTTTGTGAGATCTTCTCTTGAAGTAGTTTTTCAGTGCATCCAAGGTCAAATCAAACCTCTCCATTGAATCCAGAGCTACCAGAATAGTCAAGTTTGACTTTTGTTTTGTCAAATTTGGCTTCTATTTGTCAGATTTGTGAAGGTTTCAAGAAAAAGGGCTTTTTTGCCAGATCCAAGGGGTGCCTGATTTTTTGGGACATTTTGAGCCCAAATGAAACTCACCATTGCACTCAGAAGGCCCAAAAACCCCTATTTCCATATATAATTTATTGATTTTGGAGCAAGTTACCTCAGGGAAAAAAAATTACCTGGTAGGGGCTGTACAACCACCTGCACGCATTCCAAGGTAAAATTACGTCATTTAAAAAAAAAAAATCTAAAAAAAATTCACGTAGTTTTTAATTTTAAAAACATTTATTGTTAAAGCTTTAAATTTAATTTAAAAAAAAAAAAACAGCTTTGAAAACTTCTTTGTTTTTCAAAAAGAAAGGGGAGGAGGTAGTACACAATGCTGATGCTGGTAGATCCATATATAGCCCTGCGCGAGGTACACCTTTATGCGAAGGCGATAGAATTGTACTTACACCAATAAAAATTGTAATTTTTTGTTGTTTTCTTTAAATATATATATATAAAGAAACAGCATTACAATTTTAAATATATATATATATAAAAGAAAACAATAAAAAAAATTACAATTTTTTTTTTTGTTGTAATAAACAAATTAATTTTATTTTTTTATTGGTGTGGGGCATGTGGGCCACACCCATCGCTTCCCATATGGGGTGCAGGTACCTCTGTGCAGGGCTAATATATATTAAAATAAGCTCCATTGGGAAAATACAACAATGGTCATTTGTCCGTCAATTTTAACTCTGTATTTCTATTGCGATGGTCATATGGCCATCATTTTTTTTCCAACAAACTATGTAATTGCCCTTTAAAAGCAGTTTTCTTCTAGAGGCCATATCTTTTGCCCACAGTGTCGAAATCGGGGAAACGAGATATCATCGAAAAGAGGACTCAAAGCACTTTCTAGTGGTGTAGGTAGTTTTTGAATATTTTTTCTCAAGTCCCTATTATTTCTAGTCAAATTCAAATATTCTTTTCTAGAGTTGCCTTTAGTGTTTTTGGCATAACTTTTGCATACAATGTTGAAAATGGGCAAATGAGATATCGTCAGAAAGCTGGGTCTGAGATCTTCACAGTGTTGTAGGTGGTTTCCAGATTTGAGTTTTTATTTTTTTCCAGAAATCCTTGTTCTCAAATATAGTCTTTTTTGGACCTTGTGGGCTCACATTGCATGTATTTATCATCTGTAAATGCATTGAGATAAAGTTCCTTTGTATTGCACCTATATTATGGGATCTTGTACATCACTTTGTGCCTTACTGTACTCACACTTTGGTGCAAGGGCACCAAGTCCATTTTTTGTGAATATGGTCATGTGATAGGTTTTAGGGGTTTGGAGTCTTTTTGTAATGTAAATAAGATCATAATAGACCATTCTTGATGTAAATGAGTCATGTTGGTTTCATCTTGCAAAAGTTGTCAATATGTTCAAATGTTGTCAAAATGTAATATTGTAAAAATACAAAAAAAGGAAAAATAGAGAAGCCCAATGGTCATGGGGTTCAAATGTTGGTTGGAGTTGGTTGAATGAGTTATTTTTTGGTGTGTCAAGTTTAAAAAGGCCTTGGAAGGCTCTAGGCAGGGTTGGAATGTTGTATTTGAAGTTGAATCAATAACAATACATTGTTTTTCCTTGCATTTTACTGGTAATTTATTGTTGCAGACCTTTGTATGGGTCTGTAGTGTACAGTAATGATCTAAAATCCCTTGACTTTGATGAAGGCCTAAGAAAGTTTCATTTTGTTTGTGGTTTGGTTGAATTCCATAGAGATATCTAGCTTTTACAAGTATTTTTTTGTAGGTGGGTCTGTAAAACCCTGTTTGAGGGTTTGTGAGAAAACAAAATGCATTAAACACCCATTCCACCATTGTAATTGCTTGTAACTTGGTGGAATGGGTGCATTAGAGTAGATTTATGTGTTTATGGATGTTTCAAGAGCAGGGAAGGTTATTGGAAGGATTTTTGATGTTGCCCTAGTTAGGATTTCAATGAGTTTTGGCTTAAAGTTGATGGCTACATGTTGGGTTTTTCTTTAAATGCAATGAAGAAGGTTGGGAGTTGTTTTGAAAAGCATGTGTAGACCATATAGGGTGTATTTGAAGAGTTGAAAAAGTGAAATTGGGCTTGCAACACATAGTTTTAATAAACCCTCATTGTGCAAGCCTAAATTGGCCTAAAGCAAGGGTTTGGTGATTTGGTGAACTAGTAGTTGTTTCTCTTGATAGAAATTGTTGTTTCAAATCTTTTGAAACCTAGTTGAGGCCCTGCAATAGAGATTTGTGTTTGGAAGAAGGTTTAGGTTTCTATTGCTTTTAGAAAGTGGCCTAATTGGCTTAAGGGGGCAGTGTAGCAACAATGATTTGGGGTTGATGGTCCAAAGTAACCTTATGAAGTTTTAAGATATGTTATGTAAGAGGATAATGGGTGTCTGAAACACCTTTTGGTTTCTCAATTGGAGGCCTTTCAAGAAAGTTGTGAAGGGAAAATAGGGTATGCTGACCTACTAGAAGAATATGAAGGAATGGAGGAATAAGGACAAGATAGGGTTTTAAATTTTAGAAAATTGTTTGAAAAGGTTTGAATTGTGATTGTTGGAAGTTTTCCTCCCTACTCTGGCTATCAATTTTTTTCTAGAAAAATGTGTAATTGCCCTTTAAGAGCAGTTTTCTTCCAGAGGCCATAACCTTTTTCCCACATTGTCAAAATTGGGAAAACAAGATATCATCGAAAAGAGGACTTAGAGCACTTTCTAGTGGTGTAGCTATTTTTTGAATATTTTTTCTTGGGTCCCTATTATTTTTAGTCAAAGTCAAATATTCTTTTCTAGAGTTTCCTTCAATGTTTTCAACATAACTTTTGCATACGATGTCAAAAATGGGCAAACAAGATATCATCGGAATGCTAGTTCTGAGATCTTCACAGTGTTGCAGGTGGTTTCTAGATTTGGTTTTTGGTTTTTTCCAAAAATACTTCTTCTCATTTTTAGTCCTTTTTGGACCTTATGGGATCACATTGCATGTATTTATCATTTATAAATGCACTAAGATAAAGTGTCTTTGTATTGCACCTGTATTATGGGATCTTGCACATCAGTTTGTGCTTCACTGGATTTGCACTATAATAAAAAGTGCCATAGGGGTTTATGTTTTCCTTTGTTTTTCATTCATACCTTTATCATGCGTGTGTGCCTTGGTTTGCACACCCTTTATATATGCTTGTACTTTCATGTATGCACATTCAGATGTTCTTGGTTCTTTATCATGCACTACATTCAAGCATTCAGTTTTAGTGTACCTGTCATACCTCTCCCTTGTCAGCATTATGGGGGGGTTTCTACTATTGGTGCTAATGCTTCCTTGGTTTCACATTGGATTGAGCTATGTATACAGTATTTGTTCCTATGTACTAGGCGAATGTAGTGGCTAGTTACCCATGCATTTTGGTGAGATGCAGTACTTACCATATGGACATTCTTGCATTCCTATTTTTAGAGGTGACCTAGTTTTTACTTTATCAATTCTTCAGACTATTGGTACTTGTGCCATCTATATCTTTGAGTTCTTGATGTTTGCCTTGGTTTTCCATCAGATTCGAGTAGTGTCATTGGGGGAACTCATAAAGATTCGAGTCTTCTTGATCTTTATCATCATATGTTTCAATGGAGGTTCTTCTTTCAGCATTTCAGTAGTCATTCTACAAGAGTGTTTGTAGCTTCTTCATGCTTCAGTGGTGTTTTTTGCACCATCCTTTGTTCTTATCTTTTGGGATAATTTCTTCTTGGTTGGACGCTTCTTCATCCTTCACCCTTGTTGGATGCTTCTTTAGTCCTTCACTCTTGTTTGGAGGCTTCTTAGTCCTTCACATTTATTTCTGTTTTGGAGAGGAGTTTTTCCCACGAGGTTTTCCCCTTTTCTCTTGTTGTGAGAGATCTTTTACATTTGTACATGGGTACCTCATCAGGCCTAGTTGTTGGGACCCATCTTTGCTGTCATGCATTTATCCTTAGTTTTTTAGCTTCTCCCTAAGTTCATCTTAAGGGGGGGTGTTAGAGTAATAGGTTGTTTACTTAATTAATTTAATCATATTGATTAATTAATTAAGTCACCTTTACTTTATTTTACTTAAGCTAAACTTAGGCCTTTTAATAATTAATTAATAATTAATTACTCATTCTATGGTTTTCACTTTAGGGTTTCAATCTCCTTTCTTAAGGATTGATCTCTTTGTAATTATTTAATTCTTCTTTATGCAATTTTTGCTTCAGGCTTGCAGAGCACCTTGTTTGTGTTTTAGTATCTCTTCTATGTGATAGGTTATTTTCTTGCAAGTGTTCACTGGGTTTTGTGAGTTGGTTTATCAACTTCAACAAAATTTGACAATCAAATGACCATCGTCTGACATTGTGTTAAATTTGGCATTTAGTTGGTCATTGGTATTTAACATCTTAAATTTGATGGCCAAATGACCATCGTCTAACATTGTGTTAAATTTGGAATTTAGATGGTCATCATTATTTATTGTATTAAATTTGATGGACAAACAGCCCTCAACAGGTCACTCAATTTGAACCCCTTCTCTGTTACCAATTTTTGTTTTGGAGGAAAACTTTGAAGGATCATAACTTGGTCATACAAACTCCTTTTTTCAGGAATTTTTTTTTGATTTGGGGTAGAATTTCACGTTCCTTGTAGTGGTGTAATTAGATTTTGATTTTGGTGCCTAGTTTTTTCAAAAATTATAGATTCTCAGAGGTGTTGCTAATTCATTCTCATTTTCAAAACTTTTGGGGCTCCGTTCTTGCTCCTACGTTAACATTTTTGAGTGATTTTTTTTTAAAGTGCATAATTTTTCATGTACTTTCTAGTCGTATGATCATATTGATCTCATTTTTTGTAAAAAAATTACTTTGAGATTGAGGCTAAATTTGGCAATCTGTATGCACTAAGATCAAGTCCACTTCACTATTTTTGGTAAGTGGCATCTATAATCACACTAAATATAAAGTGCCACAAATCATATTTTCTTGGGAGGTTTCATGATTGAGTAATTTGGAGAGGTAATATTTTTCCTTTGATGGCCTATGTCTCTTGATTGGTCTATTGTGTTACTAAAGTTGAGTTTAATATGGGCATCAAAAATCATCCTGCTGTAATAAGGTTAAATTGATGGAATTTTAAGGCTTGATGAGATTGAATCCTAACACATTGTAGGTAGCTTAATATTTTTCCATATCTCCATGGACTAGTTCCTAAACCTTCATCAAAATGGAAGAGAGTTGTGTGGGACATGAAAACAAAACATATCCCAAGAATAATTAGTTTTAGTTGTGATATTGAGACACAAATGGCCACTAATGGTATTGAGATCCCTTGTGACCTTATGACCAAACTTTGGGAGATGTATGGAGACTCGAACAAACCTCCATTCCTAGAGGATCCTGTTACATATTGTCTTGTTCCACTTGCATATTTTTGACCTATTGATGATAAAACAATTGAAACATTTTCTCATTGGGAAATGTATGGTAATTTTTATGACACATAACCTTCTCCTTCTCCTTCTCCTTCTCCTCCTATAGAGACATCTATTGATACTTCAATTTATATGGCTCCTAATCTAGATTTAGAGTGTTCATCTTCTTCATCTATGAGTCAACATCTTGAGGCTAAGCGTTCTTGTAATCCAACATTGGAAAAAGTATCTAGTTCATCATGTTTTAAGGACACAATGGGGGATGATAGGTGTAGTTGAATGACATGAATTGAGATATCATCTCCTTCATCTACTATTGTACTTGAGAATGCCTATGATTCCACAATTTTGGTTCCTTGTGATTTAGTGCAGCAAGACATTCATCGTCTTCTAGAGATAGCTACTTGGGATGAGTACTTGACAAACATTACTAGTTTGTTTTGTGAATCTCGCATTTAAAATTTTGGAGATGTTATTGATTGCATTAATCTTCTCTTTGATGGAGATGATCCTCCTTCAATTGTTGTGAGGGAACACTTTGACCCTCTTGTTCATTCTCTACATGATCATTATTTGCAATTTGATGTGAGTGTGGATACTTTTGGACATCATTTCCAGGAGGATTCTTTTTCTTCAAAGGAGGTATCTTTGTCTTTGGATTGTGTTCTACAATCGTTTCTAAGAGATTTTGGATTGTCTTCTTCAGTAGTGTGGCCTAGAATGCCTGTTTGGAGAGTGAACTTTCAACATCGACATGGAGACATTTGAGCATTCTTCAGAGACATCATCCATCATCCAACTTCCTGACATCTTGCATAGCATATTGGTTTTGTTTCTTCCTAAGGGGAGGAACGTTGTTCAATGCTTTTAGATCATCTTATACATTCAATGTCGAGCTTCTACAATCATTGTAGGTGACTCAACATTGAGGGGGGAATACATGGTCTCTCTTCTACTTCTCTCTTATGGGGGGAATTTTTCCTTGCATGGGGTTTTATCCTTCTCGTTCTTTATTAAGAGCATTTTTTTTTGTTTTCTATCCCTCTTTTGGGGAGGATTTTTGTCACACTAGGTTTTCTCCTTTTCTCTATTTGTGAGAGATTGCATTGGATTTTTACATGGGTACCTAACATGGTCTTGTAGATGGGACTAATCTTTTTTTCATTTGCATAACAACTACACTCCTTAAGTTGTGCTTATCGGGGGGGTTGGTGTGAATGGGGTTATTTCTTAACTAGTTATTAGTGAGGATCTATTTACATTATTATAAGTTTACATAGGAGTTAAGTTTCCTAGTTGTCATTTCTAGAAGTTAGTTATAATAGGGCCATGTCTCATTATTTAATTTTAGTTATCTAGGCATTTAATAATTCTCTCATGCATTTAACATTTTGCATTGAGGGTTTAATGCTTTTGTCTTAAGTTGTTATGACTTAGTTGTCTCATGTGATAGGATTAAGACACTTGTCATGATCTTGTTTAATCTTATCTCTTTCCTTGCCTATATAAGTAAGGCTTCATATGTACATATCAATCATCCAAAGCTCAGTTGAGTGTTGTGTAAGTCCAATATATCATTACAATCTTGAGTATTTCATATTGGCCACATCTTTCATCCATTGTAATGTTCTTGCTAAATTCCCTCTTTTGGAAGGTTGTTTTTGGTTTTTGTAGATGATCCTAGAGGCTTGAGTCCTTGAGTAACTCAAACATGTTCTATGATCTATAGCTCAGCTCCTACAATATGGTATCAAAGCTTTAGAGTTGCAAAACCCCTTCTCAAATTTAAGAGTGATTTGAGCTTGACCTTTTGCAAGGTGTGTATTGGAGAAAAATGAACCTCACAATTGCATCTAGAAGGCCCAAAAATACCCCATTTTCATATACATAACTTCATTTTTTTGTGTAGGAAAAAATAGTTTTTTTTGCATGAGTATCTTAAATTTGAGGGCCAAATGACCATCAGAAAACACTTTGTTAAATTTTATGACCAAATGACCATCGTCTGACACTGTTTTAAATTTGATAGTTAGTCGATCATTAGTATTTTTTGTCTTAAATTTGACGACCAAACAATGCTCAACGGGTCACTCAATTTGGACCCCTTCTCTGTTGGTAGTTTTCGCTTTGGAGGAAAACTTTGAAGGCTCATAACTTGGTCATATCGACTCCATTTTTAAGCAATTTTTTTTTATTTGGGGTATAATTTCATGTTCTTCACAGTGGTGCAATTAGATTTTGATTTTGTTGCTTTTTTTTTTCAAAAATTGTAGATTCTCAGAGGTATTGCTTAGTTGTTTTCATTTTCAGAACTTTTGGGGCTCCATTCTCACTCCTACGGTAACATTTTTTAGTGATTTTTTTAAAAGTGTGTTGGTGTAAATAAGTATTTTACTTATTACACTTTACTTAAGCTTACTTAGGGGATGCATATCATTATAGGTTGCACTTGTGACACCTATTTATTTGCATCTTGCATCTAGGTTTGTGCATATATTGAGAGATATGAGTTGGACACTTAGGGAAGTGTGTGTAGGAGAAATTCCACTCTTTGTGGTGTGATCTAGTTATCACCTTTTTATCTCCACTTTTCATGGCATGATAATTCCACTTTAGGTGGGTAATCCACCTTTCATGGAATTATCTATTATTTCTTTTTACCTACCCTGGACTTGATTGGGACACTTGTCTCATTCATGGCCCTTCATTGTGTCCTAGCTTGCCTTTATAAGCAAGCCTTGTACATGCTTGTAATTGTACATCTTCATGCATATTGAGAATACAATCATCATATTCTCTGATCTTCTCTCTCTTTTGTGCTATCTTTAGTCTCTGGATCCTATTATTGCTTTTCATAAGTTCTTACATGGTATTAGAGCGGTTGGAGGTTCTTTGGATAGCCATTATTGGGAGATCTTTGCACGTTTGAAGGTGTTCAAGAGGAAAATCTGAGGAGCAGCAACATTTTGATGTGTCCTAGACTAGATCTAACCTCAAATTTGGATTCAGAAGGTTGTTTTTAGTAAGGATAGCCTTTAGTTTCGTCAAAATTGGACATCGGGAGCTCTAGATCCAAAAAAATTGCCAATTTGGGTATTTTTTCAATTTTTTGAATTTTTCTATAGTTCTACAAAAATATCAGTTGAAATTTTTTGAATTTTTTTTTTAAATTTCAATTTGTCAATTGTAAAAGTTTTTTATTGAAAAATCAAAAAAAAATTATTTCCAAATATATTTTTTGAAAAGTTTGTAAAAAGTTTATAAAAATTTAAAAAAAATGTATTGGCCACGGTACACAGTACCGCAGACCAGCAAAGGCAGGGTACTGGTGTGTACCTATCGGCTCCACCACCATTCACCACATGGCCTATCGACTGCAACCCCCACACACAATCCATCAATGACTGACAAAGAAATTCAGCCGGGTATTCCTAGCAACCGACAAAAGCAGTCCACCAATGGCACCTCTTCCATCCACCCAACAAGCAGCCGAAAATGTCTCCCATCGGTAGTGGCCAATTTTATAAACTTTGGCAGGCATTTTTTATTCTGGCATCCTCCTCAGCGGCCGGTAAAAATCCAGTGATCACTTTGCAGAGCCGACAATCATCAATAAATAATTTGGTGATTCTGAAGATTCTAGTGGACCTTGAGCATATTTTCTCATCCTTTGAGAATATTCTGGAATAGGTAAAGTATATTTTGGCCAAGGACAAGTATATATCGACAATTGGCAATTTTCGGCATGACGAGCAAGAAGCCATCAAATTCAAGCTCATGCAAACTCCTGACAGCCAAATGATCGTCAAATTTAATCACATACATCACTGACGTCAACATCACATCAACGATGATGTTAGCGTGCTTTTGGAGATCTTGGACCCCCTCTTTAATGGAGTTTTCAATTTTGGAGCTCAACTTCACAGGCCCATATCTTGCTCATTTTAGCTCCTTCTTTTGAGTAATTTTTTTTATTTGGGCTAATTTTTTGTGTACTTCACAGATGTGTGCTCAGTTTCTAATTTTGGTGGATAGATTTTCAGAATTTTTAGTTTTTCAACATTGTACCTATATAATCCTCATTTATGCAACTTATGAGGCTTCGTACAGGCACATACGAACTCCTTTACAGGTGTCATTTTTTTTTAAAGTGCATGATTTTTTGTCTACTTCTTGAATCTACAATCAATTTGAAGCGATCTTGAGTGGATTTTGTACTTTCAGCATATGGTCATTTTTTGGCCTATTTGGCACTTATATTGCATAGATATGAGTTAGGTCTTTGCTTCATGTTCTAGTCTATTCTCAGCCTATTTGCAACAAGTTGTAAATCAAAAATCATAAGTCCACTTAGCCAAGTTGCAAGTGGCCTATTGTACATGCACTACATTATAAAGTGCCAAAATCATCTTTTTGGGGGGGGTACTTTGATTGAGTGAATTTAGGGGGGTGTCTCTTGTGTGATTGTTCCTATTTTCTCTCTTGTTCTCTTGCATTCCATCATGGGTTCATCTAAAGTTCCACTCTTAACTACACATAATTATGCTACATGGAAAATATGTGCATGGAGTAAACTAATGGAAAAAGGTTTAATTTATTACATTGATGGAACCATAACTGCACCATTGGATCCTAAGGTAGATCCAACTGCATATATGGATTGGATCACTAAAAATTCTATGGCATTGGGTACACTTAGAAAGTTCATTTTAGATGATCTCATTTTCCATGTTGATAAATGTACTACAGCCAAGGAAACTTGGGATAAGCTTGCTACTTTGTATGGAAAGGTTGATAAGGTTAAGGGATACAAGCTTGAACATGATCTCCTAAGCCTTGATCCCAAGGATTTTGACACCATTCAAGATTATTTCACTAAGGAAAATGAGCTAAGATCACAACTAAAAGATTGTGGTATTGAAAAAGAGAATGATCAATTGGTCTTCAACTTGTTGGACAAGCTTCCAGTCGAGTATACAGCCTTTGTTTCTAGTTTTCAAACTCAAAGATTGACAATTAGCAACTTCACATCACCATCTTTTGAGGCTCTCATAGATCTTTTGATTCTTAAGCAAAATAAGTTGATGAAAATGGGCATTCTCAAGTCTTCAACTTCGAAAGCATTGTTGGTCAATCATGGAAACACAAGCAAGGCAAAGGGAAAGGCCAAAAGTAATCTTCACCAAAGCCACAAGGAGAGAACAAACAATCCACTCCTCCACAACAAGGCTCATCATCATTTTCTTGAAAGAACAACAATTCAAGCAAGGAGAAACCAACATGTGCATATTGCAAAAAGTTTGGTCATGAGGAGCATCGTTGTCATGTTAAGAAAATTGATGAGTTTAAAAACATCCTCAAGAAGAACAACATCAACTTTCCAAATGCATATCGGGAGAAGGACTCATCTCCTTCCACTTCTACTTATAGGGGAAAAGGCACAACTCTCATGGAAACAACATCAAGCTCATCTCCTTCATCTACATCATCTCAATATGAGAAACATAAGGGGAAAGCATTTCTTACAATTGCAAATTCCAATTCAAATAGGTGGATCCTTGATTCAGGAGCTTCACATCATATGACTTCTTCCAAGGATATGTTCTCTTCATTTGATTCTTGTTCATCACCACCCATTTTAATGGCCAACAACACTTCTTTGGCAGTTTGTGGGAAGGGGTCTATTGACATTGAAGGTGGGGCATTTAATGATGTTCAATGTGTGCCTACTTTGTCAAGGAACATCCTTTCCATCTATCAGATTACACATAGTGGTTCAGGAAAGAGTGTAGAGTTCACACCAGATTCTGTCATTGTTCAAGATTTGCATAGCAGGGCTCTTGTTGCAGTTGGGGAGGTTGATAATCATTCTTAGTTCTACACCTTCTCATATTTTTCTCCTACTAATGATTTAGTTCACCCTAGTATGGACACACTTGAGGAGAATGAGTATGGTTACTTGAATCTTGGAGTGCTTACTACTCCTAAGGTTCTTGAGCCTATTGTTGATATTCCATCTCCTACATTGAATGATGAACCTAATGATACTTGTGTTCCACCAATTTCAGTGCCTTGTGATTCAATGCAACAGTGCATACCATGTCTTCTAGCAGCAGCTTCATGGGATGACTACTTGACAGACATTGGCAACTTGTTTGTGGAGTCCTACATTGAAGATTTGGGAGACACATTTGATTACTTACATCTTCTCTTTGATGAAGGTGATTCTTCTTTAGTTGTTGCGAGGGAACACTTTGACCCTCCTCTACATGATAAGTCTTTCGAGGTTGATGTGAGTGCGGATTCATATGTACAACAATTGGAGTAGGCCACTTTCTCTCCTAAGGAGACACTTGCGTCTTTGGATTATGTTCTACCTTCATCCTTGCTAGATCTTGAGTTTTTTTTTTTAGTGGATGCGAGTGTTGTTGTAAAGGGTTTCTCACAAGTACTAGGAAGTGACTACACTGAGACCTTTGCACTTTCCCTTGCAGCTTCACATGGTTTGGGAAAGGAATCTCTCAGCATCACTATAGGGAAATTTGAGTAGATTTCAAAGAATCCTTACATTTTGAGGGTTCCTCCTTCACTTGTAGATTGGGGAGACTTCATTCATGCACCTTTGGTATTGTTTCTTCCTAACAGGAGGAACGTTCTTCGACACTTTTGGAGCAGCTTCTTCATTCCTTCTTGAGCATCTTCCATGGGTGAACATTTTACATTGAGGGGGGGCTACTTTGTCTCTCTTCTTCTCTTGTATGGGGGGGACTTTTTCCTCACATGGGGTTTTGTCCTTCTCATATTGTGTTCATAGGCTTTTATATTTCATCTCTCTTTTGGGGGGTAGTTTTTTTCCCATTGGGTTTTTCTATCTTTACTCCGCTTGTGAGAGATTGCATTGCATTTGTACATGGGTACCTAACATGGCCCAGTTGTCAGGACCCATCTTGCATCTTATCTTGCATGGTTAGCTTGAGTCTTCATTCCCCAAGTTGCACTTAAGGGGGGGTGTTGACCAATGTAAATATGTATTTTACTTATTACACTTTACTTAAGTTTACTTAGGGAATGCATATCATTATAGGTTGCACTTGTGACACCTAGTTATTTGCATCTTGCATCTAGGTTTTTGCATATATTGAGAGATATGAGTTGGACACTTAGGGAAGTGTGTGTAGGAGAAATTCCACTCTTTGTGGTGTGATCTAGTTATCACCTTTTTATCTCCACTTTTTGTGGCATGATAATTCCACTTTAGGTGGGTGATCCACCTTTCATGGAATTATCTATTATTTCTTTCTACTTGCCCTGCACTTGATTGGGACACTTGTCTCATTCATGGACCTTCATTGTGTCCTAGCTTTCCTTTATAAGCAATCCTTGTACATGCTTTTAATTGTACATCTTCATGCATATTGAGAATACAATCATCATATTCTCTCATCTTCTCTCTCTCTCTTTTTTGTTGTCTTTAGTCTCTTGATCCTATTGTTGCTTTTCATAAGTTCTTACAAAGTGCATCATTTTTCATGTACTTTCCAATGGCATGATTGATTGATCTCATTTTTAGTAAAAAATTTACTTTGAGCTTGAGACCAAATTTTGCAATCTGTATGCACTAAGATCAAGTCCACTTCGCTCTTTTTGGCAAGTGGCATCTATAATCAAACTAAATATAAAGTTCCAAAAATAATATTTTTGAGAAGTTTCATGATTGATTAATTTGGGGGGGGAATCTTTTGCGTTTGTTGGTCTGTGTCTCTTGATTGGTCTATTGTGTGACTAAAGTTGAGGAGTTTAATATGGGCATAAAAAATCATCCTGTTGTAATAAGGTTAAATCGATGGAACTTTTAGTCTTGGTGAGATGGAATCCTAACACATTGTAGGTGGCTTAATCTTTTTCCATGTCTATATGGACTAATTCCTAAACCTTCATCAAAATGCAAGAGAGTTGTGTGGGATATGAAAATAGAACATATATTGGGAGTAATTGGTTGTAGTTGTGATATTGAGACACAAATGTCCACTAATGGTATTGAGATCCCTTGTGACCCTATGACCAAACTTTGGGAGATGTTCTAAGACTCGAATGAACCTCCATTCCTAGAGGATCTTGTTACAGATTGTCTTGTTCCACTTTCAGATTTTTGACCTATTGATTATAAAACAATTAAAACAATTGCTCATTGGGAAAGTTATGGTAGTTTTGATGACACATGACCTTCTCCTTCTCCTCTTATAGATATATCTATTGAGACTTCAATTTCTACGACTCCTAATCCAAATTTAGAGGATTCATCTTCTTCATATATGAGTCAACATCTTGGGGCTGAGGCCTCTTGTAATCCAGCATTGGTCTTCTTTTGGGCTGAGCTGCTTCATGTTTGTATACTATTGGCTCAATTGTTTTTGCCTTTTGTGAAGGCTCAAAAGTGGGTGAGCAATTGGCTTGTTGCTGGGTTTTTTTCTATGGAAACCCAGATGAGTTCTTATATGAATGTTGATAAGGCGAACTTATGGTATTTACTTAAGACTTTTCTCCTTGTCCACAGTGTACTTTTGGTGTAGTGTTTACCAAAGGATGTTACGGACCTAATGCACTCAACATCAAAATAACCCTTATTGCACAAGGGAGCACACCTACATATCAGGATAATCATTCATCAACTAGTTACTATGAAAAACCTTGTACATGGGCAAAGAACAAGAACGTCACTAATGATGGTGTCATTGATTCTAAACTTATTATTAGTTCCCCAAGGAAAAACACACAATCATATCAATAATTGCAAGTCAATAACCAAAATAGCACACAAGCCAACACATCATCACAACAACCCAACAATCAAGTGGTCAACAACCTGAATACTCAAGGGGGACCACCTAATAGAGCCCTCAAAATGCTTGACATTTTGAGTCTTTTATGCTTGTTATTCACATGTCAAATGTACCCATCATCAGGGTTTAAGGGTTTTATTGGTTAGTCTTGTCTTCAATTCTTCATCCTTGAGCATTCTAATTTCACGTTGATTGGTTTTCCTAGTTGTCGGTCTCTTTAGTCATCTTTTAAACCATCAACATACATCTATTACTAGCCCCGAAGTCTTAAGGTTGTCGGTCATATTGATTCATCCTCACGATAGGTTTTAATTTTTGATTTATGAATTAAGTCATTAACTCATGAGGGTGTCTTTCTCGTCAGCCTAGTCCAGGCCCCTTTTATAAATAACTTTGTTTCATGTGTAGGCTGAATAGTTACTAGATCACGGGGCTCCATCTGGGTCATTCCCCGTTGGCTCGCCCATTTGAAGTGCATACAAGTTAAATGTTGTGAGGTTAGTGAGATGTCACCATGTGTGAGTGGCCCCACCCACTATGTCACATCTGAATGCCTAGAACCTTGAGATCAACGGCACCAATAGAGCAATGAAAGGTGATCACCGCCATTCCCCACTAGCTCACAGAAATGAGATGCAAGCTCTTTAAGAATGACGAGACTTGCGAGAAGTTGCCACGTATACTCTGCAAATGCAGGCAAGTGGAGCACATAAGTACATAGGAATGTCTCTCCAGCAAATTCCTATTGGCCATTCATCTGAGTTAGATCAATGAGGCAAATTCAAACAATCTTGACTCGATTAGAGTCGTTCAAGAGGCCAAACTCAGTTGTAAATCAATGGCTCATATTCAAAAGTTGCAAAGTTCACCCGTTGCAATTCTTTTGCTTCACACGAGTAAGCATTAATGGCAGAAGTGACCCGATAGCCTCATTCAATCTCTATCAAAATTTGTGTGCAGTTGATTCTTTCTCACTTGAGAACTAAAGATGTGTCTTAGACAATATGAGGAGCTGATAAATGAATTGCAAAGATTGTACCAGCTGGCAATAAGGCTAGACACAGTTGAAAGCAATATGTACCATAAACACAAATTCACAGATTTTCAGTTTTCTGAGTTAGGGTTTTCTTTTATTTGTTTTAAAATGAATGTGTTTGTTTCTTCTACTTTCATTGTTTTAAAATTAGGGTTAATTTGTGTCTTTAAAAATCCTTGGCCCTGTAAATTACTAAAATTAACTCTTGTCCGGAGCCATAAATTGCAATTAGGAGTTGAATAGTAAATCTCCTCTGCTAGAATTTTCTTTGTGCACACAAACCCATGGCTCCCAAAGCATCTGGTGCTTCTTCTTCTTTCACCCAACCTAGAACCCTATCTCAGGATGTTATCGATTTACTACCCCAGTCTACTAGTAAAAAACTAGAGGGAAGGGCTTTGTTTCATGGCTTAACTATGAAGGAGGGTTTGATTGATAAGGCATGTTTCATTAAAGATGTTGAAGTACCTTATACTGGGTAGCAGATGTTTCAACATTGGTTTGGGAATAAAAATCTCAGGTCTCCTTTTAGTAACCCATGGGATTTGAATATGGGAAAATTGAGTGTCCCTAATGTGTACATGGATGTGGACCTCTTGAAGGATATTGCATCAAAGTATGATCCAATTTCTAGGGTGGTCAGAGCATATGATGGGGTGGTGATTTTAAAAGTAACCTGTGAAGAAATTGAAAAGGTGTTTGACCTACATCAAAGGAATTCAAGTATGCGTCCTTTGAATATGGATACAATCGTAACAAAATATAACAACACCAAGGTATTCATTAGGTCAAGAATGTTGCCCTCACACACTACAATAGTTGGAACTGGGAATCAAAGGAGAAAGGTCAAGATTGGTGATGGGGAGCTTGTACCCTTCCCAATGAGTTATTTTTCCAATTATTTCAAAAAGACTATTTTCTACCAAATTGTAGGTGTAGATCCACTTGGTACATTACAACCAGAGTACAGTTACCTGGTTGCACATATGCAACACCCACCGTAGAGTATGATTTATGACTATGGAACCTACTTGGCTAATTGTATCCATGAGGGCTTAGTTGAACTAAAAGGAGGAAAACAGTGGGTGAAGTTCTAGTGGTATTCATTGTTGATGCATATATTTCTATACAACAGACAGAAGGTCTTTGAGAAGGTGATTACATTAGAAAGGAAGAAAGATAATGTTGATTTTCCTATTCAATGTTGGACCCGTATCTTAGACAAAGATGATAAGAAGTATAATTTTTTTATGTTTATAATTGCTTTTGCATCCAAGATAAGAAATGCTCTAGTGTACTGACCACCTAGGATTCCCAAGGAAATCCATGAGTTCTTGAGACCGAGGAAGCTAAGGCCAGATTTGAATTTGAGTCACAATTGGGGAGATTTTATTTTATATCCTGATAAAACAATTCTCAAGGTATATGGTAGTAGCTTAGGCCCACATGTTCTGCCTGCAGAGGTTCCCCTAAGAATAGGTTTTCTTGAAATCATGAGGTAGTTGGGAGCTGCACAAGAAGCACATATGCATGAGTCAGCAAGGAAGGGGTCCTTCTTCCCAGAGTGGATTGTATTTGTAGATTATGTTGTGACTAAAGGGGGATTGAAAGGAATAGAACAATTGCTAGCTCCTTATGAACTACTAATTGTGGATCCAAGGAATCATGATCCAGAAGGTTTCATAAGCAGACTTAAAAGTGATAAGAAATTGGGTACTTTTGTGCATACTTTTAATTTCTCAGAGGATGTCATCAGGAATGTTGTCGACACTGATGAACAAGATGAAAGAAAGGTAAAGTACTTGGCTTATAGAAAGATGGTAGAAGCTAGGAAGAAGAATAACCCTCAATATGACCCGCTACCAAATATACAAGGTGATTTCAATAGGGCTATGTATGTCATGGACAACTTTGAGAATGTTGTGGGTGTTTTAAGAGAGCAGTGAGAGGTTCCTGATAAAGGAAAGGCAATGGTGGTTGAGGAAAATGATGAAGTACCACTAGAAGAAAGGCCTACATATCAACCACCCAAGCAAATGAGGATTTATTCCAGGAGGAAGAAGGTATCAAGTGAAGAATGGAAATCAAAAACTCTTGTCATCTTTGAAGAACCAATAGCATACTCTCACAAGAGTGCAGTTCCAATTTCTCCTACATAGGACCCTTTGCTTGTGATTGATCTTGATTCACCTCCTGAATTTTTTTCCCCTCTGAGCAACCACCTCAAAAGAAGCAAAGGATTGAAGCAAAAGGATTGGTTGATTATTTTGATACAGACGAAGATGATATCTTTGTTAGCCTTGAAGAAATCCATATTGGAATGCCTCCTCATGAAGGAGCAGTTGCTTCAAGTTTGCGATAGAGCATCCTCATATTGGGGAAACTTGATATTTGTGGGTTAAATATTGTAGATGACTTGAGAGTAGAGGCCAGTAGAGAGTTTATGGAAGATGATGCTTTTATTGAAACTTCGGCATTCCAAGATTTTCGGTGGAAGTCCAAAGTTGCAAATTATGCCTAAAAGGTGGTTGTTGAGAGGAGTTTGCATCCTGAAGCACCTAAAAGTTTCATTGAGGAAAATGTAAGAATATTTATGAAGGATGAATTTAAAAATATTAATGCCCAAGAAGGCAGAGAACTTGTGAAGAAAAGTGGTGTATTGTTGTTGCCAGATTGGAACATTGTTGATGCAATTGTTTTGGATGCTATAAGAAGGGATGAGAGACCTCTAGTACAAATAGAGGAAGAGTTAGAAATGGCACTTAGAGGTTCAGCTTTCAGTGAGGATTGGGATGCATTAGCAATATGGTCACTATCTCTAGCTTCTAAGAAACCAGCATTGGTAGAACCATTAGAGCTTAGTGGTAAATTGATTATGAAAAGGGTTGCTAATACTCCAGTTCTAGAAGCTGCAAACATGGTTGTAAATGTTTCCAGGTTCACCCGGTTGACTATGGAGGGTCTCACTTTAGAAAGAGATAATATTAGAGCTAAATATAGTGATCTCCTGAAGGAATATGATACTAGCCAACAAAAGGTGGCTACATTAGAAACTAAATTGGCATTCTATAAGCAAAGGGTAGAGATGCAAATGGAGTAGGGTCAACCTAGATCAAGCCACCCATTCTTAGTTTCTCCTATGACATATATGCAACATTCAGTTTATAGTCAATCCCTAGCAATAGTACCACATGATCAGGGACAAGGGTCAATTGCAGAGGAGGAAACAAATAGACCAAGCTCTAGTTCATCTGACAGAGATCAATTGCTTTTGCAAATGGAGGTACATAAAAAGTTGCTAGAGAAAGTCCAGGATACCATGTATGAGAACATATAAAAGGTTGTTGGCATTGATTTAAGACATTTGAACATAAGGATTCAAGATAGACTCAATAGTGTGCATGACAATTATGCTCTCATGTTACGTGCAATGAAGTTATCCCGAAAGGATAATATGTTGGCCATACCAACCTTAAAAAAATGGGTCTCGAGATTTGAAAAGTTGAAGTTGATTTTAGTGGGAGTTGGCCAACATGAAGATAAGTACCCTATTGTAAAACCAGTTTGTGAATTTGTGAGTGAATTGAGTGAGCAAAAGTTTCAGGGATATGCAGCTCCACTTGAACAGAAGATAATAAAATTGTTATCTTTATACACTCACACTAATTTAGAACCATTTCCAGATATTGAGGTGTCTAATAATGAGGTGAAACCATTGCATATATGGAAGAAGGAACTGGATGAGGTAATTAATGCCCAGGTTGGAGAAATCTGTAGGGGAGCTAATATTAATGTCTTCAACAACACCATGGAAAGGCTGATGTTTCTTATCAATTTTTTGGAGGATTTTGATAGGGAGTCTAATGTAGTTGGAACCAAATATTCCCCTTACAGGAAGACCATGGACAAAATTATGGACTTTAAATGGCCATTGGAGGAAGAGTATCAAGAATGGGTAAGTATGTATGTTGGAAATTTTGGTTTGGATTGAAGTGTGAAACATATACTTGGTCAAGTATTGTACAGGTCTAGCCATAGAAATTACAAGTGTATAAAACATATGTTTCACTGAGGATTTGTGAATTATTGGTGATGTGGAATGCTAACTCATTTCAATCCACATCATTTTTTCATTTTGCTCGATGATATCAAGGTGTTGCAGTGAAGATGTTTATTCTTTTTGACATGTGCTTTTGAAGAAAAAGTTAATCCTCTTAGAAAATGTAAATGAACTTTGTCTTGTTTGGTTTCCCTCCATTTTGATAAATGCAAATATAACTGAATTGGGGAATCTGTCTTCTTGCGGTCCAATCCTATAGTGACATGTGTACACTTGGCCTTAAGCTTGTTTTTCTCCCTTACTTCATAAAAGGGAATTCAAGGCCATTTGTATCGGTCTTTTGTTGAATACTGGAGCTGTATTGTGAGAATTGAGAACACAGAGATAATATGTTCAGTCTTTATCAAATGCTTTGAGTCTAGGCAACATATTTTGTTAAATGTATGGTTTCTAGATATATCAGAATGATAATGGATATTTTCCAAGTCTATAGTCTCTCCATTTTGATTATGTATGCGAATTATTAATGAAATATTGATCAGAGATCATTTCATTAATTGTCATTGTTTCATACTTTGATATGTGTTTTGATTTTAGCTCTTGTTCACAGAAGAAGTTAAATTGTTTGAATCAAATCATGAATTCTTATGCATGATCTGGGGATATGATAAGCAGTCTTTAGAATTTGGTTACTAATTTGTGAATTGCTAAGTGATATTGTGTAGATCTTGAATGTTCAGAATTAAATACTCCTTATATTTCAATTTGCTCAGAGTCCTAGCCCAGAGATAATGGCACTGATCACAAATCATTTTATTATTTTCATGACCCCAGTTTCCTGATCTGAGAACAATCTTTCAAAATAATCACAGATCTACTTTTAAATTGTGGTGTTTGTATCATCTCGGTATTCTTGGCTTAAGGTGTGTAGTTTGTTCAAGGAATTTCCAACTCCTTGGTAAATTTCAACTTATTAGTTATGAATGAGAACATATATGCTTAAATACATACAATGTACATGTGAATTGTCTCAAATAATAGTGTAATATACATTGTGGGATTACCCTCCCGGGTTTTGCAGAGCCCAAAGTGCAGGAGATAAAGCAATCGATGCCATATCTCGTCAGTTGGCCACTTGTCTAGCAGAGATTCGATAATTGAGCTTGGCAAGCTCATAGGTGCCTATTATGACCTGATTGGTTCATTGTGCAAACAACCAACACCACCCCCAAAGAAAAAATATCCCCCTAAACAAAAATACACACCACTTGGGGGAACCGATCAAATATGTCATGCAACAACTGGTACAAGCAAATCTCATCAAAATTCTTGTTTATGAAAATTATTAAGAGGCTCTGGTTAAACCACCATGGTATAACGAGAAAAATCTTTGTGATATTCACAAAATAAAGGGACACACAATAGCTAGTTGCATGTGACTTAAAAATTTAATTCGGGACCTTATTGATGACAAAACCATAACCATTGAACAACCCACAGGGAATCAAGATCTTAAAATATACATGAATCCAATGCCTGATCACAACAAGGGAAAAAACAATGGTAAGGAAAAGTATAATAATGTGAACCATGCTTACGACCATGTTGTGGCATCCTTAGATGAGTCGGTCACTGTTGTCAATATCAAAAGATTCAGATCTGACTATGGAGTCACCACATGTGGCAGCAAAATTACAATCCCAAGACCATCACAACCACCCAAGGCATCCACCACCAATCCAAAGTCAATCCCCAATGGTTATAATGTCCTAGATCAACTAAAAAAGACCCCCACTTAGATTTCCATCATGAAATTGTTAAAAATATCACCTGCACATAGGGAAATCCTAGGAAAAGCACTAGCCACATCCTCCATTCCAATGGATTGATGCAGACTAGTTCCAAGCTATGGTCAAACATATCACCACACCACATCTCCTAACATTCTCAGAACAAGACTTCCCAACTCAACCATCTCATAACCGCACACTCCATCTTGAAGTCTTAGTCCATAAGAACAAAGTCAAATGAGTCTCGATGGATGGGGTGTAGGGTTGAATATTTGTACTCTCAAGCTAATAAAGAATTTGGGATTCTCTGAAGATTTCATTGAGAAATGTAAGGGTATCACTATCCAGGCATATGATGATCAAGAACGGGTGTCTCAAGGCTTCATTCAACTCCCTATTCAAGTAGGGTCAACAATCATGGAAACTACATGCCAAGTCCTTGACCTTGAACTCCCTTACAATATCCTCCTGGGGTGCCCGTGGATCCATGGGATGCAAGCTGTAGCATTCACATTCCATCAATGTGTTAAGTTTCCTTATCAAAATCAAGAAGTCATAGTCCATGGTGATCTTGAACCATTTTATTACATATTGCAAGAATCTAGAGGCCAAGTACTACAAGATCCTTCAAGTCCCAAAGAATGATGAGAGACCCACATCTCTGTATATAGACCCATCTACTCTAGCCTTCACTTATGAGACAAAGACACCCTCCATTTTAGACATCTCCGATATTAAAGTTATTATCCAAGATAATGGGTGTGGGGACTATAAAATGAAAAAGAGTGCCTTTGCAATAGAAGAGTTACCTCAATATCCTAGATCTCGTGGGTAGCCTTAACCGATTGACACACCATCTCAAACCTTAAAAGCAAACCCCTCCAGATTCAAAAGCTAGGGGAACCTAAGCTAGGAAGTGGTAGAGAAAAAGGATATATCAAGTCTGCTATACCAAGATTAAAGGCATGTACATGATCTTCCCATGGATGATGACAATAAAGGACTACAATTAATGCTTGGCATGGGCTACAACAAGAACAAGAAACTCGGGAAAAATGACAACAGCCTACTAGAACCTATCATTGTTGAGAAGTGCCTTAAGAATCTTGGCCTTGGATGTACCCCTCGATAACCATACATGGCAAAGGTGCCTCAATTAAAAAATTCAAAGCTCCTCCTCAGTTACCGGTATCCATAGGTCTACCTCTAGATAACTATACCTTTGATATAACCAATGTGTGTGACAAGGACCCCATCACTAACCTACCCATGTTATTTGAGGATTCCTCCCTCTTTATGATCAGTACCCTATCTTTCGGTCCAAGTAACCAGAACAATGAACTAAAACTTGTCTACCCCCAACTCATCGATTATGACCAGCAAGGACCACCGATCTTAGACACATTCGAAAATGATGAGGCTCTCTTAGAATTCATGGGGTTGTGGGATACTCTACCATATGGAGATCATAAATTAGGGTTTGATATTAAGCTAGACACACATGCATACTATGGGGAAACGATTGAATCCCTCAGTCGCAAAATAGAAAATCTAAGAGTAATATCTAGGTCTTTAAGTGAAAACCACACTATGGCACTTTCTAACCTGAAAATAGTAAAAACAAAGGATGTATTTGATGGTGACCTCTCTAAGGCACAAAGGATGAGGGATTCAATCTTCACCTTAGTGTTATTCATCAAGAAAAATCAACAATCTTGGAAGATAAATGTAATACAGTCAATCTAGGAACTGAAGAAACACCACACATCACCTTCTATGCAAAATCACTTTTGATTGAAGAACAAGAACTTCTAGCTGCATTTATGAGAGAAAGAAAGGTAAAATTTGCATGGACCTACACTGGCATGCCTAGTATTGATCCAAAAATTATGGTTCATCATCTAGTCATCTATCTAGAGGCAAAACTAGTAAGACAAAAGCTGAGAAAGATGCATCTACAAATAGCATTATTGGTCAAACTTGAATTGTAGAAAATCCTAGACACTAGTTTCATATGACTAACTGATTATCCATAGTGGGTTTCAAACCTTGTACCTATTTCTAAGCCCACTGGGGGAATTTGCATCTGCACTAACTTCAAGGACCTAAACAAAGCATGCCCTAAGGATGATTTTCCTCTTCCACATATAGACATGATTGTGGATATGATGACAGGGCATGAAATACTATCATTGATGGATGGTTTTTCAAGGTACAATCAGATTATGATAGCTAAGGGGGTAAGTGCACCAAGATGGTTCCCAAAAAGGGGGCTTAAGTGGCCACTTTTTTTTTCTAAAATCAGGAAATACTGACCTTGGACATGAAATTGAGGATAGTTACACTCAAAATTTTGAGATGGAACAAAAACAAGGAGTTGTCAATCAGATTGCACCTGAATGCTTGAATGATTAAACCCAACAATCTGTTGAAACATGGGAACTATCTTTAGGCTATGGGTATTCCTATGGCAAAGATAGACCTCCATATTCTAGGCTGGTTCCTATATGATAATCAATTAGGTACTTGAAACTTTGATGGGAAAAGGGAAAAAACTTAATCTAATGTAAAACTAGAAAAGTTGAACTGTGGTGATGCACCTATTTGATTTAAGAAAACGGATTAACTCACAACTGATTCATCATGAATCTTACTTTCACAACTCAAATCGAACAATTTAACTGCATTAATGAATCACATACAGGCTTGATAATTCATTCTTTATGAAGGAAGAATTTATGTTCACAATTTAAAGATATGGATATACTTGAGACACAATTTATGACCTGCAACTAAGATTGTTTCTTCGTGTACATGCATTCATGAATGTTGATAGAAATTTAAAGGTTCTGATATCAAACACATTAAATTTGTATCCCAAAACATTCACAAAACAAGACGCTTGAATCTAAGAAGGATAATATTTAACTTACAAAGACAAAAGAAGGAACACTCTGCAAATGACACTCCAAGATAACCTATACAGACTGTAAAATTGTATTAATGTAAAAAGTTGAGTTACAAATCTTTCTCTCTACAAAAAGGTATGCTAGAGGAGATGAAAAATAAGAACTAGTGAAAAAATGACTAAGTCATATCACTTTATACAATAAGCCTCTCAAAGGCATGAAGATGAAACTAGAAATCAAACTCATGCAGATGATAACTCCAAGGAAAAATTCGAGTAGAAATAAATATCTTCAAGAGAAGAGCTCAAAATCATGCAAAAATGAGTGAACTCAGTCTCAAACTCGCAGTCACAATGTGTACAACTGATTTGTAACTCAAAATGGCTCCAAAATGTATGAAAATAGCACTGAAAGAGATCTGAAAGTGAAAAAATATCATTCGAATGCCTCTCACGAGCAAAAATAAAGTCTCAAAAAATGGGCCTGCAACTGAAGTGAAATGAAATCCATATGCTGCAAACCCCAACTCATGTCATGTGTAATCAAAATATCTCCCAAATTGATATGAAACTGAAGCAAAGTGAAAGGAAACTCCATCATTGTCTCCATTTTGTCTTTTGCATGAAAAAGACTCCAAGTCATAAAATACAACGCTCTTGATAACTATACTAACTTTACTTGTGCTCCAGTTGTATCTTCTGCATGGATTTGAGAAGGCTTTCATTTAATTAAATATTAAAAATAATCACCAAATGATTATTTTAATATTTTTACATTAGATTTCAACTCCTTTAATCACATGTTTTAAATATTAAAGTAATAGTTATATTACTTTTAATATTTAATTGAATATTAAATTTTCTTAAAATCCATGCAATGTCAAAGAAAATCTTTGAAGTCGGCTTCAAAGACTCATGGCCCCATGTATCATTCTTAGCATATATCTCAAATATGCATTCCCTATTCAAATACATTTGCCAACCCCCATGCATATTGATACTTAACATTTTTGTTAATTCCTCATCACCCTTACATGGCATATATAATATCAAATATAAAAATATTAAGAGAACACATCATTTGCAAGGGTCGACCACATAATACTTAAGAACTTTTGACTTGAAGTCAAGGTCATCAGTAATAACTTGAAATGATTATGTTCAAAATAAAAATAAAAAAATCCATTTTGTCTTAGGGCGAATAGACAAAAGAAATCATCGACCCTAAAAATCATTATCATTCTTCATTTTGACTTTTGGAGAGAAGCTTCACAAAGAAGCTAGCCACCATGCTGCTAGGGTTTGAACTGGACTTGCTCATCATTGAGTGGCTCAAATCTATGTTTTGTTGACGCATTTTTGTCTCTTTTCTCTGTCAAAATACAAGCTTTTACTACATCTGGCCGCCATATCAGAAGAAATGTTGCAAAAATAGCTTAAACTTTCTGGTTATCAATCTCTCTGTAAATTGTTTCTGCATTAACGAATAAGGTAAGTATGTGCTTAAGCTATTTTTGGGTTTTTATTCCATTCCTGAGATAAATATTGATCTAACAACCGCAGCCATGCATGGAGTTTCTGCATTTTAACTTCATTTATCTTTGTGCTTTTCCTCTGTATTTTTCATGGTTGCTATGAGAGCTTGGCTTATGTGTTTTGAAGCTCAAAGAGAGCTTATTCATGGGCTTTGTTTATTCTCCTTCAGGTGCATGATAGTAAGTTTCATTTTTTCCTTTATTTCTCTATTGAAATACAAGCTTTTGGAAACTTTTCCTGTATAAAGTGAGTTGATAGATCTTTTCTAAATAAAAGAAAATCTCCAGGCCACCATGAAATCTTTGTATGTTGACCTTTCTCTGTGTGTTGTTTGTCATTACTGGCCATGGCTATACATTATCTTCATCTAGGTATCTGCAATTCATTGTATTTTGTATTTTGAGAGCAAACCCTCATGGCTGTAAGAATAAAACATGTTGGATCTGGGTTTTCTTTTCCTTGAAACATGAAGAAAAAATTGATATATTTCAACTCTATTAGTTGAGAAAACATCCATCTTACATCTTGGTTCTCTATCAATGGCGTAACCCATGAGATTTTTCAATTGTGCTGCAAATGCAACCTAGGTCGTGGTATTTCTCCATCTGGGTATCCTGTTTATCAACTAGAATACTATTTCATTCCTAGCAGAAACAAGGCAGAAACTTAAGAGTTTGGCTTCTATTTTCAGTCAAAATGGAATATATGTTCATTATACATATTAACACTTTCACACCTATCATTTATCCTTATCTCCATGCATTGAAATGTTCATAAATAGTGCAATAATGAGTGAACTATGTCCTCATGCATTGATGACTCACATGTATAATGTGAATGAGGGGTGTCCTCCTAATACGTTGAGCTCAACCCTTGCGGGAGCCTGTTTTACTCCACATATCTGATAAGATGATCATGAACATAATAAACCTATTCCTGCATAGTGAACAAACGAGTTATAAAAAATAATCGAAGCTGAAAGCTTACCTCTTGAGTTTTATGCCTTTGAAATCTAAAATCATCTAATGGATGGCTAATCAAATGTATACTATATTTCTATTGGTATGATAGGCATATGATAGGATTTGATTCGCATTGCTCTAACCACACTTCTATCAACCTTGCAGGTGCATCGGAGTTTGGAGTTGGAGTTGGAGCTGGAGTCACAACTAAATACCTCAACTTGTCAATGATTTGTCATTCTAGGCAATGATGAATCACTTTCTACCCTATGCCTTCTTTATTCTTAGTTGCATAGTCTACTTTATTTCATGCACCCCTTATTTGATTATAAAAATCAAATTGAGTTACTCCCACGGCTTGTGTGGGATTCTGGTTTGTACATTATGAATAAAACAACAAAAATTATGCAAACTTATGATATCATCTTGAGATGTTTTTTGCATAATATTATTGAAATTTACTTTGTAACAAAACATTGCACAATAATGAGTACTTATAAGAAACTTTTGAACAACTTGTGCACCTTTTGATTTGAATTTGTAATTCAGCTCTACCTGTTTGAGTTGGTAGTGAAAAATAGGTAACACAAGGATCGAAGTGTGTCGAGTCTACTTTCTAAACTACTAATTTATTTTGAAAATGGTTGAGATTACGGGGTTCAAAAGAGGGACGTACACAAATTGGTGTTATTTTTTTTAGAAAAACATAACATAGCAACTCTTGTACAACCCTAGCACAGTGAACTTTTTGTAGTATTTTTAAAATCACTATAGTTAGAAGTTAGCTAACAGTATCTAATTGATGCACAATTTTTTTGATA
>VDFB02026137.1:50501-92783 GCA_007258455.2 Sequoia sempervirens
TTTTAAAATTTTACTACCTAGACCCCTAAATACTATTTAAAAAATGACCAATTACATTAGAACATGGTCTTATAGACTTTATTAAGACAAAATTCCTCCAAAACTATAATCTAGACCTTATTCAACCTTAAATGGATTAACAACTTTAAATGGTGTTCCTGCACCAACTCCTCCCACATTGATAGCACTGATTTAAACTATTTTGGTTTTCATCTCTATTTCTAAATTACCTCATCAGTAAATCTACCTCATCACCTATGTTGTCTATTTATGAAGCATTGAATGACATATATTTCATTTATTTTAATGGATACATTTTTGAGGAAATAATATTCGTCTCATTACCATGCTACAAGTAAAATTATCCGCCATGCCGAAGAAACAAACAAGGAAGAAACTAGCAGATGAAGAGTATGAAACCTTCAAATAATAGGAGAGAGAATGGGTGGTGACATATCGTGAAAAGAATAAATTGTAAATGATTAATGAAAACAAGACAATTGAAGAGGAACCTCAACCGTCAAAAAGAGAAAAGAAATTGGTAGCACAAAGGGAACAAATGTGAAAGTGTCATGCTAGGACCAATGTAGATACTGTAGTTGGAGACACACCCTCTACTGCAAGTGAATACGAAGGGACACCATTAAGCACAAGAGAATATGGAGGGACACCATCTACCACAAGTGAATATGGCTGGACACCATCCACTACATCTCAAGTTGAGAGTACATCATCACTTGGATTTGATGAAGAAGGTATGCCAACATCCCCACGTGAAGATCAAGGTATGTCATCTACTTCACCCTGAATCGAAGGTACACAATCTAGCCCACCTCAAGTAAATATTGATGAAATTGCTAATGTTGAGATGTATGTACCTAGGAGAACACAACCTAGAATTTTGCGTAGAAAGCCAAAGTTTTTTATTAATATTGATGGGGATATTTTGTAGCACATGGAAGGTGAGATTATAGAATGGACTTGTAGAAGATATGTTGATAAGATTTGGAAAATCTTCTTTGAAAGGCTAAATGAGACCGCAAGATGTCAACTATTTGTTCAAATGATGTAGGGTTTAAAGTACAAAAACATCATGAAGACTCTTGGGTTGAGAACATCGAATGCATCAAGTGAAAACACTATTGTGAAGAATATAATGGATGCTTATGAGAGTGTGGGTAAGACCTCACACTCAAAGGATAGTAATGTCACCCAACACGTCATTACATCGATATGGTAAGCTATCAAACAAAGAGATCTTGTCTCAATAAAAAGACAAGTGAACAAATGGGAATTATTAGAAATTTTTTATCAAAAGTCATTCAAACGTGGCAAAGAATTGAGAGCACCGATTCAAATGAATTATGGGAATTCTCAGGGATACTGCCACATAAAGATAAAAAAATTGTTGAAGCATTGAGAACACTAATTGAAGAGTATTGGAAGAATAATACAAGGCCATCTCTGAATCAAAGGGATGTCGTAAGAAGGAGAATCGATAGTCAGAACTATGAGCCACATCCAAAGCATTTTTTGGATACGACTCAAACCCAATTTTTTTATAAATTTCAAAATGATTATCCTCAAATTAGTATTTATCAAAGATTTTTTGAAATGCTTAAACCTTTTTGTGTCAAGATAAATCACACATGCACTACTTGTTGTTGTAGACTACATATTGAATTCTCTAACCATTATGATGTTTATCGTTCTATTTGTTTAGATTTGCATACTAATGATGTTTTGCAGGATTGTGGCATAGAAGCCCCACCAAGATCTTCAAGATAGTTCTTATCAAAAAAATTATGTGAAATAGAGGATGGCCAAGTATTTTATAGGACAACATGCTTGGATGGTTCATGTGAGCATTGTGGTGGCTTGACACGAATGCCAATATGTCAACATATGAAAAGCACGGATGAGGTTGGACAAAAACTAGTAGAGTTCAGGAAGTATAAAACAGTGGCATATGCTACAAGAGATGGGTCTCAAGCAAAAAGGTGTGATTGGGTTATTGAGAAGATTCCAATGTATCAGTTTATGTCCATGTTTCATGAGAATCTAGTGGATGAGTATGCAAGGCATACCCATAGAGCCTGATGGTTGGATGAGCAATTCAAGCTATGCAAAGACACCTTTCCAGTTGGCAACATAGTATTAGTGGTTGACTTTGCAAAGAACTACACTCTCCAGCCACAATGTGAGGTGCAGTCACAGTATTACAACTCCACACAGGTTTCAATATTTGTGCACATAGCATTCATTCATGCAGTTGACAGTATAGAGGACTAGAGGAAGATATTGAGGGAGTATCACTTTTATATTAGTGATGATCACACACATTCTCCAGAGTTCATGCAAGGTTACTTCCATATGTTCTACAGTGATTTGGCTTAGAGGGGCATAGTTTACCATCGGCATATAATATGGTCAAATAATTGTGCAGCATAGTTCAATAACGTGTGCATGTTCTACTAGTTGTGTAGGATGCATCTCACTATAGGTGTTCAACATCTGTGGAATTTTTGTGAGGTTGGGCATGGAAAGGGGGAGCATGATGCTACAGGAGCATGTGTGAAAAGAGCATTAGCATGAGAAGAGTTAAATTATAAAGAAAATGCAAAGTTGATAGATGCAAGATCAATCATTGAGTGGTGTAATGCTTTGATGGGTCTAGGTAATGAAGGTACATCTTTAGTTCATAGATTTTTTTGGTTGATGGATGATACTAACATTGCACCATATGAGGATTGTTGTACACTAACAGGATCAGCGGAGCTACACTCTTCCTTAGCTCAAATCCAAAGTTAATGTAGAGTATCAATAATATTAAGATGGCATGCTTTTGCTCCTTCATGCACGCCTTGGAATTCGCCGTGAGCTATGGAGGATGTGCCTAAGCCGGAGCAAAGCCACCTTGGCCCATCTCCATATCTCCTACTTCCGCATTGGAACTAACACAAATGGAATCATCAGTTGACTTTGACCACGTATCAGATCTAGTTCAACCATGTAATATATCTACTTGCTTAGTTTTTGAAATTCCATATTGTTATCTTACTTTGTACTATATTTGTAATGTTGACTAATTTCAAGATATTTGCTACACATATCAATGTAGGGCATGTTTATGTAGTTATTGCAAATGAAGACAACGAAGAGGGAACAAAATATTACTTGTGTCATTGTGTTGAGGCCAAAAATAAATTGGAGACCCAAGCGAGGAAGATGGAGAAAAACATCAAATACCCTACGTGCCCGCTTATTGTTAATGGAACATCATGGTTTGGGGCCAGTACCCATAAGAGTAAGCAAAACATTGCCTGTTTTATACCTTTGGCACACCAGTTAGATTCTCTTTCATTACTCAAACTCAACAAGTATCTAATGTTCATTTGACCAACATGGGTGATATTTGAACAAGACCCGTGGTGCAAGGTCCGCTGACTCCTCACCATGAGGCAATACTTGACAATAAAGAGTAGAGCAAAACCCGGATGGTCTATCATCGACACTCTTGTAAAGTATATGCACAAATGGTTCTTATTAATTACATTTGTGTCCATGTTAATTTTTTATGCCACGCTATCATCTTTCCTACTTTATGGCGTGATCTCAGAATTAATCCCGGGTAAAACATTGATTAGTGTCCCCTTGCAAAAAATGTAGATTTATGAGTCATCCAAGAGAATCTTAGGCAGAAAAGCAATGCAACATCCCTATTTTGATGATCTTGAAAAATCTCAATTATGATTAAATAAGCCATTACAAAAGTGTGTGCAAAGCTTGGTGAGGTAATTTCAAGTTATTCATTTGAATTTAACCTTATCATGAGCACCTATGTTGTAGACATTATAAGAGCATCTTGAATTTCAAGATATTCGATTCATGAGAGGTGTTGTGTGCAATAGGTATCTTGGAACTCCTAGTGAAGATGTATGACCAGGAGTGACTAAGTTGAGAGACTGCCATGCCTATCTATAATTTCCTTCCATCTATTTTCATTTCATTTCCATTTTGGATGAGTCATTTCTTTTTATTCTTTAAATTTGTGTATCTTTAACTAAACTAGTAAAAAATGATTGGTCTCTCCTTGCAAAAAATGCTGATTTTTGAGACATCGAAGAGAATCTCAACCAAGAAAGCAATGCAACATCCTTATTTTGATGATCTTGAAAAATCTCAATTCTTATTTGAAGCCATTATAAAAGAGCATGTGAAGCTTTGCAAGGGAATCTCAAGTTACTCATTTTAAGTTAACCTCTAAATGAGAATCTATGATGTAGACATTATAAGAGAATCTCAAATGTATGAGTGACATTGTAAAATATCTATGAGAATAGAGTACCTAAGGCATTGTAATGAGATTTACTTGTAATGAAATTTACTGAAATATTGAAATTTGGTGCAGGGGCACCAAGTTTATTGAGCAAATTTGGTTCTTGGAAGTCTTTTAAGTTAGTTTTATGTTTTGAGTTTTGTCAATTGAATAAGGTCATATTACATGGTCAATTGATTTATAATGTAATAAGTCATGTTAATTACAAAAAAAATAGTTAGGCATGATTGGAAAGATGTAGAATCATTTGTAAAGGCTATTTAAAGCCTCTTGAAGGCTTGAACACAATGTAATTTTGGTGCAAGAGCACCTAGTCTCCTAGTTGCAAAATTTCACTTTTTGAAGGTTGATAGGTGGTCAATATATTAGATTAAGGTATTTTGTGTTTATTTATGCTAAATAAGGTCAATCAAGACCATTTAAGGTGTATTAGGGTGATTTTTTGAGTCTCAATGGTCAAATGTGCAAAAAAATGCATTCTTGCTACAAAATTGTCAATATTTGAATTTGTAGCCTTTTGAAGGCAAATCTTTGAATTTGGTTGTAAATTTGCAAGAATGAGATATAAGAGTTTGATATACCATTTAGAGATCTTGGTTTTCATGGAGTTCCTTTCAAATCCTTTGCTTTTATTATTCCTATGATAAACTGTTTGATAGAGTTGGTGGAATTACCTTTCTTAGTAATCACTATTAGTGAGATTGAAATTGTTAACCTTGAGAGAGTATGACTTGGCAAAAAGGAATTTGATATGGCTATTATTTTCAAAGACTTCAAGTTGGATGTACTCCGCATTGATGCCATTCCTCAATCTTCACTTGATGGAATCAAGGAATGGTTGAACTCCATGGATATAAAGTATTATGCAAGCAGAATGAACTTGAACTGGTGGCCAATTTTGAAGAGTATTACTGATGATCCAGATAAGTTTATTGAAGACGGTGGTTGGGAATTTTTGAATATGGAAGCTAGTGATTCTAATTCCAATAATTCAGAAGAGTTGGAACAAGGATATGAACCCTCTAATGTAGAAGAGGAATCACAATTAGATTTCATGTAGCCACCATCAAGAGTGTTGCTACAAGCCAACAAGCGAGGGAATTTTATATATGATTAATTTCAATGTTGCGCATTACTAATACCAACTACACGTATGCAAAACATTGAAATTCCTAGCAAGATTTATGTTGAGGAAATTCCTTTAGATGCTGATTCGTTAACATCAACCATGTGGTACAAACAGATTAAATACCTCGCAGACAAATCAGAAAGTAAATCAAAGAGCTCCTTTAGAAAGGCAGAGAGAGCTACACTGGTGACTTAGGAGAAACTTCAGCTTTCAAAAACAAAGTCAATTAGGCTGGCAACGTGTGGATTAGGCCAGCATTTGGTGGAAGAGCAAGAAAGATGACTGAACTCAAGGCCCACCATACTAGATTTCGGTATTCAACCATGAGAGTAGAAGAGAGAGTTGATATCATGTATCAAAACATTAAGCATGCATTCTTCCAAGCCAACAGAGAAAGAGATGATTACTTTGCTTCATTTTCATTTGCATAACCATATCAAGGCGTGGGAACCAAGAAGACCAAGGATGTCCAGTTTTATGTGGAGGTAATGGATGTGGTCCAAACTTTAGGAGGGGAAAGAAGGTCAATGTATGATCTTGATGAAATTGAGGAAGAACAACAAGAGAGGGATAAGAAAAATAAAATCAATACAGAGTTTCAAGGATTTGTCAAGCGAGTAAGAGAGCAATGGGAGCAACCTCATCTAAAATATTTTGAACTAGAGTTTGATATACCATTTAGAGAGCTTGGTTTTCATGGAGTTCCTTTCAAAGTCTCTGCTTTTATTGTTCCTATGGTAAACTATTTGGTAGAGTTGGTGGAATTACCTTTCTTAGTAATCGCTATTAGTGAGATTGAGATTGTTAACCTTGAGAGAGTAGGACTTGGGCAAAAGGAATTTGATATGGCTATTGTTTTCAAAGACTTCAAGCATGATGTACTCCACATTGACACCATTCCTCAATCTTCACTTGATGGCATCAATGAATGGTTGAACTCCATGGTTATAAAGTATTATGAAAGCAAAATGAACTTGTACTAGTGGCCAATTTTGAAGACTATTACTAATGATCCAAATAAATTTATTGAAGATATTGGTTGGGAATTTTTGAATATGGAAGCTAGTGGTTCTAATTGATAATTCAGAAGAGTCAGATCAAGGATTTGAACCCTCTAATGTAGAAGAGGAATCAGAATCACTCTTCATGTAGCCACCATCAAGAGTGTTACAAGCCAAGAAGATGGAGGGAATTCTAATATAAGGATAATTTTCAATGTTGCAGGTATCGACTTTAATTCCAACTACAATGGAAACATTGAAATTCCTTAGTAGTATTTATGTTAAGGAAATTTCCTTTAGATGCAAGGATTTAAAGCACATCAACCATGTGGTACAAATGATTAAATCCCAGAGATGATTTGTAGCAATGAAAGAGTCTAAAAAGGAAAAGAGAGCTACATTGGTGACTCAAGAGTAACTTTAGCTTTCAAAAACAAAGCCAATTAGGTTGGAAAACGTGTGGATCAGGCCAACATTTGGTGGAAGAGGAAGAAAGATGACTGGAACTCTGGAGGCCCACCATACTAGATTTTGATATTCAACCATGAGAGCAGAAGAGAGAGTTAATATCATATATGAAAACATTAACCATGCATTCTTCCAACCAGCGGAGAAGGAGATGATTACTTTGCTTCATTTTTATTTTCATAACCATATCAAAGTGTGGGAACCAAGAAGACCAAGTATGTCCATTTTTATGTGGAGGTAATTAATGTGGTCCAAAATTTAAGAGGGGAAAGAAGGTGAATGTATGATCCTGATGAAATTGAGGAAGAACAACAAAAGAGGGACAGGAAAAATAAAATCAATACAGAGTTTCAAGGATTTTTCAAGCAAGTAAGAGAGCTATGGGAGCAGCCTCATCTAAAAGATTTTGAACTAGAGTTCGATATACCATTTAGAGAGCTTGGTTTTCATGGAGTTCCTTTCAAATCCTCTTCTTTTATTGTTCCTATGGTAAACATGTATAATAACCTTCAATTTCTTGAAGGATAGGTTGTTGGTTGATTTGTAACCCATTTTTTTTATCAAGAAGAATGTTATTTTCCAAAAATTTACTAGTTTTTCTCACTTTTCTTGTTGTTGTATAGAATATACAAATGCTAAGATGATCTAAAACCTATTGGATGTTCTATATTGATGAGTTATCTTTCATTTTCACCTATTTAGAGGTTTTAACTCTTTGTATAGTGAAAGTTATCTTGTTTTTACTACTGCTACCTACTTTCACAGTGTTCTTGGATTAAAGGGTTTCATGATGTAATTCGACCCATTCCACTTTTTTGCCTACTATAACTTGTGGAATGGGTCCTCTAACTTGTAAAATACCTGCCTAACCTATTTAGAATGTTGTGGAGTCAAGGTTGGGTGTTTGAGATGTTGTTCTAGGGCTGTAGTAGGGTATTTTCATGATGAAAATGAGGGTTTCAAGTGGTGTTTTGACAAAATATGGGAGGGATTGTCCATGTAATGTATTATTCACCATGTGCAGGGTCTAGTAAGTGTGTTTGGTGCTTTGATTAGGTCTGGTAGGTTTGAGAGATAGGAGTTTCATTAAAACCCCAAGTATTTTGCTTAAAATTGAGGGTTCGGTGTATTAGGGGTCTAGAGGTCTTGGACCTGAAAACAAATCATGGAATTGGAGGTTTTGACACATAACATGTACTATTGTTTGAGGAGTTTGAGTGAAGATCTAGTGTTTAAAAGGCCATCTCTTTGTAAATAGGGCTAATTTAGTAGCCTTTGTGCAAGGTGGTCTATTGGATCTTAATGATGGTACAAAGAAACATGGTATTATCTATTGGGAATTTGTCTTAGGGTTTGTGTTAAAGCTTGATTGATGTTTGGTTGGCCATTGGGTGACCTCTAAAAGATAAGCCCATTTGATGAGATTTGGAGACTATAAGCCTATTGTTGTTAGTTGATTTAATTTCAGTGATTGTGATTTCAAGGTTGGTGTCTTATTGAGGTCTGATTAGTTGATGTGGAAAAAAGTTCCTCCACCTTGAATTGAATCAATAAGCCCTCTAACATAACAAACCCCAAAACCCTCTTCTTTCACAAGTTAGGCAAGGGTTTATTGAAAACCCATACTCAAAACCTTCCCACAGCCAACCAAAGCCTAAAACACCTTCAAAAAGGTTTGCACAAGCTTAAAATTTTAAGAGATATTGCTGCCCCCAAAGATTTCTTCAAACCCTAGTAGTAAACCACCATTTTCCACTAGAAAATGCACCATTTGACATCTAGGGCATCACCTAAAAACCCTCTATTCACCTCCCTTGTGTACAAAAATTTGCACGCATGTTTTATAACCATAACTAAGCCTTTCCATCAAGTTATAGAAGCATACAGTGGGTGAAAGGCTTAATATGACATTTTAATGCACTCAAAACCCTTAAAACAGGGTATACAAACCCACCCTTAGTAATTAGCTTCTAAAATGCACAAAATCACTAGAAATCCAACCAAACCAAAACTAGAACAAAGTTAAGTCTGATGCCCACTAAATTCCATTGAAAAGAGAGCACAATCACCTTGTACAAAACCGTACAGTTCAATGAAACATCAAATCCCAAAGTGCAAAAGGGTAGCAATTTTTGATGGGGTATTACTCAGATACCATGGCGCTTACAAAATCTTTGCTTGAACCTATGGGATCGCGTTGGGGCCCTCTACAATAATCTATCTTGGTTTCTTTTATCTCAGACGGTTTTTCCCGTGGTGTTCAATTTTCAGTTGATGGAAAAAGTGTCAAATACAAGCAGTGGAAAGTTGCAAAGTGGTGCAACTTTCGTTCTGCAACTCGTGTGACCAAACAGATTGTTCCAACATGTCCGAATATGTATTTTTATGATAGTTATGGTCCTCTTTTTCACCCAAACATGCGGAATCACTTCGATCTACGTTCAACCGAATCGACCCCTTAAGAGTCCACAGTGCAAAATGGTTGCAAATTTCAACATGTTGTTACTCGGATACCATGATGCTTAGAAATATTTTGTTTGATCCTATGGGATTGTGTTGGGCCCCTCTGTAATAAATTCTCTCATTTTTTGTTATCTCGGAGTGGTTTTCCCGTGGTGTCTAGTTTTCAATTGATGGGAAAAGTGTCAAATGCAAGTAGTGAAAAGTTGCAAAGTGGTGCAACTTTCTTTTTGCAACTCATGTGACCAAACAGATTGTTCCAATGTGTCTGAATAGGTATTTTAACACTATGCATGGTCCTCTTTCACACCCAAACAAGTGGAATCGCTCTGAGCCACATTCAACCAGACTGATCCCTTAAGGGTCAAAAGTGCAAAATGACTGCAAACTTCAACATGTTGTTACTCAAATATTGTGATGCTTAGAAACTTCTCGTTTGATCCTATGAGATCATGTTGGGATCCTTTACAATAACCTCTCTCATTTTTTGTTATCTTAGAGTGGTTTTTCTGTGGTGTTCAGTTTTTAGTTGATGAAAAAAGTGTCAAATGCAAGCAGTGGAAAGTTGCAAAGTGGTGCAACTTTCGTTCTGTGACTCATGTGACCAAACAAATTGTTCCAACACATCTGAATAGGTATTTTTATGCTAGGAATGGTCCTCTTTCGCACCCAAACATGTGGAATCACTCTGAGCTATGTTCAACTAGATCGATCCCTTAAAGGTCCAAAGTGCAAAATGGCTACAAACTTCAACATGATATTACTTAAATATCGTGACACTTAAAAACTTCTCATCTAATCCTATGGGATCATGTTGAGGCCCTTTATAATAACCTCTCTCAGTTTTTGTTTATCGGGTGGTTTCTGTGGTGTCGGTTTTAGGTTGATGGAAAAGAGTAGTAAATCTCTTGAAGTGGTGGAAAGTTGCAAGAAATTGAATTTTAACTTTCATTATACAACTCGTGTGACTAAGCGGTGTTTGAATGGCCAATGGAGCGGTATGTTTACGCTAGGCATGGTCTCTTTTTGCGCAAACCGATGGAATGCGGCTACGAGCTACATTCCAGCCGGGATTGATCCCTTAAAGTTGAAGTACGAAATGGTACGCGAGCTTTTAACATGTTGCGGATATAGGTAACTTAGAAACTTCTGGAATAAAGTCCTATGGGATCATGTTAGACCCTATGTAATAACATCTCTCAGGTTTTGTTATCTTCAATTTGGTTTTCTTTGTGAATTGTCTAGTTTTTCAGTGATGAAAAGTTTAGAGTAAACGTTTTATGGATTATGGCAGTATTAGCAATCTTTTTTGCATCAACGTTTCAAATCATACTCCATGATCCATCATCAGGATGCTAAGAAAAGAGAGTAAGAGAGTGAAAAATAATAGAACACTTGGAAAGTTAAATAGGTGGGGGGTTAAGGAAGGAGAAAGGTAAGACAAAGAGAAGGAAAATACCCACCCAATAAGATACATTAAAAATTAAAAATATAAAAAATATAAAAATTAATTAATGTATCTTATTGGGTGGGTATTTTCCTTCTCTTTGTCTTACCTTTCTCCTTCCTTAACCCCCCACCTATTTAACTTTCCAAGTCTGCTTCTACATTTTTTCACTCTCTTACTCTCTTTGCTCAACATCTTGATGATGGATCATGGAGTATGATCCGAAAAAGATTACACAGAGTTATAATCCAAAAAAATTTACACTAAATGATCATGGATTGTGGAAACCTTATGCTGTTAATGAAAAAAGTGTCAAATGCAAGTAGTGGAAAGTTGTAAAGTGGTGCAAATGTCGTTCTAAAACTCATGTGACCAAATGGACTATTCCAATGCATCTGAATCAATATGTTTATGCTAGGCATAGCCCTCTTTTGCACCAACACACATGGAATCACTCTGAGTTATGTTCAACCGGATCGATCCCTTAAGGGTCCAAAGTGCAAAATGGCTAAAAAATTTAGCATGTTGTTGCTCAGATACTATGACACTTAGAAACTTCTCATCTGATTCGATGGGATCATGTTGGGCCCCTCTACAATAACCTCTCCTAGTTTTTGTTATCTTAGAGTGGTTTTCCCGTGGTGTTCAGTTTTCAGTTGATAGAAAAAGTGTCAAATGCAAGCAGTGGAAAGTTGCAAAGTGGTGCAACTTTTTTTCTACAACTCGTGTGACCAAAGGAATTGTTTCAATGCATCTAAATAGGTATTTTTATGCTAAGCATGGTCCTCTTTCATACAAACACACGGAATCGCTCTGAGCTATGTTCAACCGAATCGATCCCTTAAGGGTCCAAAGTGCAAAATGGCTGCAAACTTCAACATGTTGTTACTTGGATACCGTGACGTTTAAAAATTTCTCATCTAATCCTATGGGATCGTGTTGGGCCCCTCTACAATAACCTCTCTCAGTTTTTGTTATCTCGAAGTGTTTTTCCTGTGGCGTCCAATTTTTAGTTGATGGAAAAAGTGTCAAATGCAAGTAGTAAAAAGTTGCAAAGTGGTGCAACTTTTGTTCTGCAACTTGTGTGACCAAAAAAATTGTTCCAATGCATTTGAATAGGTATTTTTGTGCTAGGAATGGTCCTCTTTTGCATCCAAACATGCGAAATCGCTTTGAGCTATGTTCAACCAGATTGATCCCTTAAGGGTCAAAAGTGCAAAATGGTTGCAAACTTCAGCACGTTGTTAGTCGGATATCGTAACACTTAGAAAATTTTCGTATGATCCTATGGGATTGCATTGGACCCCTCTACAATAACTGATCTCAGTTTTTGTTATCTCGGAGTGGTTTTCTCGTGGTGTCCGATTTTTTCAGTTGATGGAAAAAGTGTCAAATGCAAGCAGTGGAAAGTTACAAAGTGGTGTAACTTTCATTCTGCAACTCGTGTGATGAAACAAACTGTTCCAACGCGTCTGAATAGGTATTTTATGCTAGGACTAATCCTCTTTTGCACCCAAACACAGGGAATTTCCCTGAGCTACGTTCAACCAGATCGATCCCTTAAGGGTTTGAGTGTAATATGTTGAAATAGGCCATTCCACCTATTGTTTAGGTTGTGTCTCGATAATATGGGCTTGATGTAAGTAGGATAGGGAGTAGGAATAAGAAAATAACATTGGTAAAGGCATTGGAAGAGATTACTAACGCTGCCTTTATTGAAAATTCAGAATTGAGGCCCCTTAAAAACAAGGCTAAAAGAGGTGAAAAGAAGAAATTGCTTTAAAATAAGTTAGAATAGGTTGGAAATAGAGTGAGGTTATGGAGTTTGATGTGTACAAAATTTTTGCAAGGACAGGGGAGGTCAAAAGTATGTTATGGCATGATGCCCTAGTTGGGAAAACAAGGTTTTTGAATGAAAAAGAGAGGTTTGAGGGAGTCAAAGTGGGTAAAGTCAAGAGGTAACATAATTTGGTGGTCAATTAAGTTTATGCAGGCATAATGAAGAGTGTTGGAATAGGTTTTGAGGTTTGGGTTTGAGTTCGAGGATTTTGTTTGCCGATTAGGCCAAAAAAATTTGGAGGGGGGTTCGATTCGTTTTGGGTTTGTTGGTACAAAAAAATTGGTGCTATAAAAATTGGAACTTGGTGCTATGAAAACTTGGATTATGATTAGAATATCACACAACATCATATAAACAACAAAACCACCATAAACTTGAATGTAATTTAAAACATGCATGATAATTATTCATCATTGAAACTTGAATTGTGGTAGCTTGATATACAGAGTCTATTGATGCTAGGGTTCAATTTGTATGATTTTGAAAAAAGAAGCCAACTAAGTAAAGTTATCAACGTTTTTCATAAATTATAAGAATTTTTTTAGTACACTAGCCATTTTGATGTCTTCTTGTAGTCTCAAACATTATTTTGTATCATTGTTACATTGGTCTTGAAAGTGGTAGCTTAATAGAGCTCCATAATACAAAATCTAGTTTACTTGTGCAGTGTAACAATGGTATAGGCAAAAAAAAAATTCAAAGAACCAAAGGGTGACTGCACAATTGAAGTGTATAAAAACATATCTTTTTGTAATATCAAGGATATTTTTTAAAACTTCCATGCATTGTGAATCTAAAAGGAAAAGTGTTTTTCCTAATCTATATGCAGCCATGCTTTTAACATTGTCAAAAAGAGCAAAACTTCCTGAATGATGCAAAGGCATGGCCAAACAGTTCTAACTATTTGCATGAGAGAAGAGAGATGTTGGAGAGTACATCAAGTCAGTGAGAACAGAAGTGTAATTTTTTTTAGTTTTTAGTATTCCTCTATTTCTCGATAGATGTGCGATAAATTCTCAATTCAATGATGCAAAATAATTTTTGAAAAAAGAAAGTTGTCTCACAATCCGCTTTCAATCTAGCAAGCAAAAATGAAAGCTCAACCTCTTGGAATGAAAATTCTTGTTTGCAAAAAAAATGAATAAGAATGAGGTATTTAAGGTGTTTGAGTTGATTTAGAGTTCACTTTTAGGGTTCCCTTGGATGTGGGTCAAAGTAAAACTCCATAAAACATTAAAAAAATGTTCAAAAAAACACTTTTTTGGATGCCTAGGCACGCGGGTTTTGTCTTGGTTCGCCTAGGTTTTGTCTGGATTTTTCCCAAGTTCTCTTGGGTTCTTCTTGGGTGAACCATACCCAAAAATGAAGGACCCTGGTCGAACCCACAGGCGAACCGAACCAGGACCCAGAACACTTGAGCAAACCACAACTAGAACCAAGGCTAAAATAGAACCCAGTAACATAGATAATGTGTCAAGAAGTTGACTACTTCATCTACTCTAAATATTATGTTTTACAAGTGTTGTGAAGATTATGTATCCTTTGCTTAATTGAGTTGTTTCAATCAAAGGATTAAATATATTAGAATCTTTCTATCAATCATTTCATGGTGTAGACACCTAAATTTAATCACTTCCATATGATTAAATTTGTTGCATTCACGTCTATCATATTAATATTAATTTATTAAATTAATATTACACCCTTTGTCCCATAAAGTACTCAATTTAATAATTAATACTTTATCGTTTACCCTTATTCCTCTCTAAATTAAATAAATACACTAATTTATTTAATTTAGTCACTTGTCCTCCTTTTGATTTAAAAATCAATTTAAAAATTCCTCACTTTCTCTCTCCTTGTCACATCCTCCAACATTTGCCACTTGCCTCTAACCTTCTGTTAATTAGCCTAATCCAATATTTGCACAACCTTAACCAAAATCATTAACTAAATTTAGCACCTCTTTTTGGTCAATTCTTCCTTTTTTTCCTTTTTGATGTTAACCCTCTCTCCTATGTGAATTTTTAATTCACATTTATTTGCTCTAGACTCCCCTCCTTTAAATGTGAATTTTTAATTCACATTCCATTCTCCCAAGGTTTCTAGAACCTTGGACTTGTCACAATCCCCACATGTGACCAAGTCCCACCTTTTTGGAGCCCACCTTTTATCCTCTAGATCATCTTATGAATGTGAATTTTTAATTCACATTTATCCTCCCAACCACCTTTCCTTTTCCCATGTAGATTTTTGAGGAATTCTAAAATTCCTCAAAAGTCCCTTTCACTCCCACTTGGGGACAAGAAATCCCTTTTTGTGGAAATCCTCTCATCCCCAAGGTGCATATCCTTTTCCCACCTCATGTACCTTCTTGACACCTCACTTACACCTCATATCCTTTTGTCCACTTCACCCTCCACATGTCAAGATGTGAGGGCTTGTGGGTTCTCAACCCACCATAGCCCTTCATCTTGACCTTGTTGGAGAAATCTTGACCATTGAATTCTCTAGAGAATTCAAATTCTCTATAAATACCCCCTCCTCAAGGGCATTTACAACACTTTTGATTTTCATAACCTTATGCTGCCATTTTGCCTTCACAACACTTTGCACTCTCACAACTACATGCTGTCCAAGTCATTTTAGATCATTCAACCATCTTTTGTCCATCATTTTGCATATTGAAGCTTGCATTTTAATCACTCAATCTATCATCTAAGGAGCACACAACCCATCCAAGCAAGGGCCAATCAAAGAAGTTTCAACAAGGGAGGTAAAAGTGTTTTGTGTTTCATTTTATTTGCATTCCTTTTCGTTGTAACTCTCTTTTGGCTAATCTTGAGGTGTCCTTGGTGTTTTGTCTTTCATGTTTCTTAGTTAGATTCACACATTTAGAGTAGCATAAAATATCAGGGTATACACATGGAATACCAATTGAAAACGTGTTTTTTGCTTTTGAGATAAAGTTGTTTATCATCAATCAATTAATTTATTCAAGACAAACCATGAAGGACAACAATGATCAATGCTATGGATAACCAATTAATAAGTATACACATGAATAAATCAAGCATGTACATGTGAATAAGGGAAGCACAAGTAGTCACAAACACGTATGCCTTGCCTTGAAGTATACACACGAATACATAGTATACACAAATTAATACAAAGCATATGCACGAATACAAGGTATACGCATGAAAACACGTAAGTCGCAAAGTATACATTGGAACACATGTAAGTCAAAAAGTATACACGCTTGAATACACGTAACTCATATCTATTGAACCATGAATTTATAACATGCAAATATGGACACCATCGATAAAAAATATTTGTATTAACCAAATAGCCATGTGCACATTCATCAATATATGTCGATATAAGTATAAAATATACGTACAAAATAGCCATATAGGCTTACGAGAATTCCATCTAGGCATACAATGTCAAATATATCCAATACAAAATATGTACAAAACTGCCATGTAGGCCTACAACAAAGAGCTCTGGAATCAAAAGTCATTGCTCTCCAGGCTCTCGAAATAAACTCTTTCCCTTTGCTTGTCGATCAGATGGCAATAGGTTTGTCACTCGTTTGTGATGCACTCAAGGAGTGCTCCTACTACTCGTCCTCGTACTGTTAAGTTCTTGGTGAAGTTCTAATTTTATTTTATTTTTAGCTAAAAGTGGTAGACAACTTATATATATATATATATATATATATATATATATATATATATATATATATATATATATTTACATATATTTGGTTTGAAGTTTTAATTGTCACAATAAGAAGTACTAACATTAATATATAGAAATTACATTATAAAAAATGATATATTTAACAAAATAATCACTTACGACCATCTCATGATCACTCTCCACGAGGGAAATATTTGCACACCGATGCTGAGGTGTGTTCAAGCCCTATATAAACCATCCAAATAGAAATTAAACTGCAAATCAATAATTTGGTTTGATTTTTCACTAGAACTAACATCTATAACAACGAATGTAAATTGAAATTTAGTAATTTGCCTCATACATCCTTTGTTAGAGCCATCAAGGATTGTATAGCAGATGAAACACTGATATCCATTGCCCTTGTAACATTTGGAGGTGTTTCCACAACCAACATCTAAAAATAAAACAACAAATTATTCAATCACAAAAAAGTTACAATAGCGATCCACGTCATAGGTTATAATGTATGAGATATAATGAACAAAATTTTGAGTACTTATTAAACTATATATTTCTTATTATCATGCTTCCTATTTTCCCTATCCATATCTTGTTCGAAAGGACGTGCTTTTAGGCTTTTACCCATAGTAGCAAGTCACTGAACCATTTGATTAAATGCTTTCGTAGACATGTCACGATAACTATGGTTTAGAGAAAGGTGGTGAACTGTTTGAAAAAATGCCTCCAAAGAAATGGGTTCTCGTGGTGATGGAATGCCATTACAAACAAATGCACATCATGGCATTCCATCACCATAAGAACACATTTCTTTCAGGCATTTTTTCAAAAAGTTCATTACCTTCTCTATAATGTCAATACTTACTATTATGCTTTGATAGATATTTTTCCAAGCATCCATAGTTTGTTGGAAAACACCTGGCCCACAGGCTTTTAGCCATAGCAACAAGGAAGTGAGTAGTTTGATAAAAATTCTTTGGTGCACATGTATGAAAAAATGTTGTATCATAGTAAAGGTGGTGAAGCATTTGAAGAAATGAATCAAAATGTGGTCTCATGGTGATGGAGATGGGAATTCCATCATGAAATTTATTCTTCGAGCATTTTTTTCAAACTACTAACTACCTTGTCTATGCTATTGCCCCACTATGGTTTCATAGATTTTCAAGCATCCATAGTTTGTCGTGGCAGGTGCACCTTTGCAAGCACATGCCTCCATGTGAAGTAGTGCATCCTTGCTTATGTTGAACACAAAAGCAACTATATTGTAATTGAAATTTTTTCATCTATCAACATCTAGTTATTAGTTATGGAATGTGAAGTAATGCTTTTGAGTTTGAATGATGTACTTGATGCAACATAAACAAAAATGAATATAAACTACACAAATCTATTAATTTACAATTCATTAGTTAAAACTCTTTATTCTATTACTTGCGTGTAGGTTTGAGTAAATCCACTGGCATTGGGAGGTGTTCCCTGGAGACCTCCAATATTAGCTTGTTCAACATCCAAAATCACATATTAAAATACCATTCATTAAACAATACTATTAACATGTAATAAATTTATAATTGCTTACCCGGAGTTACATACTCCCTTCGATAGGTGTACTACAAGAAAATAGGTAGGTGGAGAATTAGGTGTATCCAGGTCTCAGCAGTGACCCTACAATTTTTATTAAAATCATAAAACTAAATTAGTTAATCTTGCATTTCAAAATTAAAATTTAATAAATTAAATTCAATGAACACATGCTAACTTTTACTGTGATATCAATGCCATATGCATCATGCAAAGATATTGACCACCCTCTCCATCTCGTGATTTGCATATGGATCTGGTAGCCTCTTGAGTGTCAATGGGATCATATGAACAAGTCACCCTACAATATTGACACACATGGCATCAAAGCCCACCACTCAAAGACTCCCCTAGATGGAATTGTAGAATAGGGCTGGCATGTTGGATGACACTCTAGGTCCAAAGGTATTGCTACCAGTAATAAATACTGTATTAGGCACTCTCCTTACGTGGCAGCCGGGGCATAACAACATGCTCATGAGGCGGCCTAGCGAGAGCTCGTCTCCCTTGTTGTGTAGGATCTAGCTATGCACCGGGCCTATCCTGAGCCGATCCCCCACCTCTCCCCTGGAAGTCCCTCATATCAAAATAATTTGGGATTTTTTTCAATATGAACTCACTATATAGTTTCGCAAGAAAATACTGGGGGACTTCACAATTGTTACACAGTCAATCATCAAAGACCATGTACCACCTATCATAGAAACGGTTCCTAATCTCATAGTGGTGGCACCAATGAATAGGAAACCTCTTTACATTGAGGCTCAGATTTTGATTTGTGCGTGGGTTAGTGAATAATGAGCACAAATCACCTTTTGTAATTTTTAAATCCTTTACTTGTTTATATGATAGTTTATCCGCATAATATGCCCTAGTCGCCTGCCTCCTATCTTGCCATCCAGTTATTTGTTTGCTAATTGAATCTACATTTTTCAACATATCTTTCAATGAATTTGATAGGGTCATTCTTTCTGTGGTTGAACCATTTGGATCACTCAACCTACTAATAAAATCCTAATTTGTTTTATGTTGTTCTTAATTTCACTCATTAAATTTTGTTGAGTGTCAGGAGGGTGTTGAGTGATTGGTGGAGGAGGTTGTTGTTGAGGTTGATTTTCTTATTGAGGATTTTGAGGGTTTGCAGGTTCATTTGCATCTCCTACAAATTCAAAAAAATATATATCAAATATAACCTAAAACTAACAAAATCAACCTAAAACTAAGAAATTAAAAACATCATACAATACTTACCTCTCCCAACTCTTCGTCATCGTGGTGCCATCCTTGCAAAGAAATAGCAACTGTTGTTGAAGATTTTTGCACAATACCTCCTCCTAGAACGCGAGTGCGAAAGTTGGGTGTTTCGACCACGAGCGGAAGAAAAAAATAGTCGAAGTGAATGATGACTTTCACTTCTTTTTTTCTTTTAACGTGCAATAATGCGAGCACATTATAACACACTCATGCTATGAGTTTTCAAACTTTTTTTAAAAAGTGGCCACAAAATTGCTACCCAATTTCATGCACCCGCCCAAGGATGATCAACACAAAATAGCTTTCACCTGTCCATGGGGGACTTAATGTTGGAACATGATGCCATTTGGGTTAAAGAACATTGGGGCTACATACCAAAGAGCTATGATGCTAATTTCCATGACATGATTCACAAATCTATAGAGGATTATGTGGATGATATATTAGCCAAATTAAGAAAGTGTTGAGATCACATAATGATACTAAGCTCCATCTTTGACAGGCTAGAAGAATACAAGGTTAGGCTCAATCCTAAGAAGTGTGTCTTCAGTGTGCAATCAGGAAAGCTCCTAGGGTATATTGTATCAATGGCAAGAATCGAGATAGACCCTAAAAAAATCAAAGCAATTCTTGAAATGGAAGCACCACGAACACTAAAGCAATTAAGGGGTTTACAAGGAAGGCTCCAATCCATTTGTCGATTCAAAGCATAGTTATCAAATAAGGCTATCCCATATTCTCATCTACTCCACAAGGAAGTAGCATACAAGTGGGATGTGAAATGTGATAAAGTGCTCAATAAAACCAAGGAGTACTTGCTAACACCACCAATCCTTATGCCACAAATTCAAAACAAGCCATTGATCTTGTATATATCAACAACCATAGCAACCCTTGGCACTCTCCTAACTCAGCATGATGAAACATGGAAAGAGAGGGCCATTTACTATATTAGTAGAACCATGGTGGGACACAAGCTAAATTACACATTTATTGAGAACACTTGCCTAGCAGTAGTGTTTGTTGCACAAAAATTCAGGCACTACATGTTGGCTCATGAGATAAAACTTATCACCAAGATAGATCCTCTCAAGTATCTACTTTCTAAAGCAATGCTCACAGGGCGAACGACTAAATGGGTCATGATACTAACAGAATATGACATTGAGTATGTAGAATGGAAAGCCATCATAGGACAATAAATTATAGACCAACTAGCAGAGGCACCGATATATTCAGAAAACCCATTGGTATTAGAATTTCCTAATGAGTCAATCTTTAATCTAAGTGCAGTAGATCATTGGAAAGTATACTTCGACGGGTCCTATACTCAACATGGGTCAGCAGCAGGTGTCTTCTTCATCACACCACAAGGAGATTGCATACCAAAGTCATATAAGTTGTCTTTTCCTTGCACCAACAATACTGTCGAGTATAAGGCTCTTGTCATAGGACTTAGAATTGTAGTACAATGGAAAATAATGGCCCTTAAAGTTTATGGAGACTCTCAACTTATTATCAATCAAGTCAATGATGAATACCAAACAAAGGATGACAAGCTTACCCCATGCAAGAAACTGGTGGAAAGTCTCAAGGAATTCTTTATCGACATCACATTTGAGAAAATACCAAGGGTAAACAACAGAGCAACAAACGTTTTGGCAACAATCGAATCACTACTAGATATCCCACACAACGTCCATAAATATGAATTCTTGGTTGAGCAGCTTTCATACCAGCTTTCGAGGTACCCGAGTCTGAATTCGTGTCTGAAGTCGTTGGTCTTGGTGATCCTTGGTACCATGACCTATACACCTACTTGAAAATAGGATTCCTCCCTATTGATATCACCTCGAACCTTAAAAGAACGTTTGTCAAGAAGTCATCTCTTTTTGTTATCTTAAGTGACACCCTGTATCATAGGAGTATTGAAGGAACCCTTTGTGATGCCTTAACCTTGAGGAAGCTTTGATTGCTTTAACTAAGGTACATGATGGCATTTGTGGTTCACATTCTAGTGGTATGACCATGGCCAAGAAATTGCTGAGGATTGGGTATTACTAGCCTATAATGGAGAAGGAAGCTCACGACTATGTCCGAAAATGTTTACAATGTCAAAAGCATGGGGACCTCATCCATGCACCAATTCAGGAGCTCTAACCGATTATAGCACCTTGGCCCTTTTCATAATGGGGGCTCGATCTCATTGGAAAAATCACTCCCACCTCATCTAATGGACACAAGTTCATTATCACCACCACAAAGTATTTCACAAAGTGGGTAGAAGCCATTCCAATGACCTACATCATAGGGAAGTAGATATCCAAGTTCATCCTAGACTATCTCATTTACCGCTACGATGTTCCACAAGCCCTTATCTCAAATAACGAGACACCTTTCAACAACCAGGATGTTTGAGAACTATGCCAAAAATTCAATATCCAACATTGCTTCTCCACTCCATACTACCCCTAGGGTAACATCCAAGCTGAGGCTTCTAATAAAACCATCTTAAAGATCCTCAAGAAAATAGTCAATGAAGATGGTCGTGATTGGCACCTACAGCTAAATACCGCCTTATGGGCCTACTGAACGAGTATCTGCACACCTACAGGTGCAACACCTTTCTCCCTGGTCTACGGATCAAAAGCCAACCTTCCAATTGAGATCGAGCTCCCATCCTTGAGAATATCATTGTAGAATCTCATTACTGATGAAGAATATTGAGTTTCATGATTGAACAAACTAGAATTATTGGATAAGCGGTGCATGGATGCCTTGAACCACTTGCAGGTCTCCCAAAATCGTCTCAAGAGAGCCTATAATAAGAAGATCAAGATTTGGTCCTTTCAAGTTAGAGAGCTCGTATTGAAGGAGAATCAAAAAAATGTACCAAATCCAAACAACAAGCAAAAATTTGAACCCAATTGGTTGGGACCCTTCATCATCATAGCAAGTTATAAATCAGGAGCATATCAACTATCTACACCAGAAGGTGAGCCTCTGCAGGAGCCTATCAATAGCTCCCATCTTAAAAAGTTTTATGCCTAAACTTGTAAGGTATAAATCTAAAAAATACAAAAAAAATTAAAAATATAAAAATCCAAAAAAATTAGAAAAGGGATTGAAAACAGTAAAGAAAAAAAAATTGTCCTCTAGTAAAAGCCACTTTGGTGGCGCTTTGAGCAAGTACCTTGTTGAAAACCTGGAAAATAGGTGCCTCGAGTAAATAAATCACTTTCCATCCATCAAGATCTCTATGGATTTTTCTGCATCATTCATCCATCACATCCCATTAATCCTTTTGACATGCATCTGTGTTTGCATCATAGCTTGATCTTGTGTTTGGATCATGTTCCACCCTAGAACTACTCAACACATTCCTAAGGTTAGTTTGTCCTTCCTATATCAGAGTAGTCTACCACATCACATTGGGCATGTTCTTATACCCACATTGGATTAGATTCATGTATATTCTTGAAATCTTCCTTAAAATTAAAAAATCCAAAAACATTCATAAAAATTAGAAAACCCAAAAAATCTAAAACATGTCAAAAAATTCAAAAACAAGTCAAAAGGTCATAAAAGGTAAAAAATAGAGTCCTCTTGTCGAACTACGGGTCTCTAAGCTCTGAACATAGGAAAGGACATCATCAATGTGCCCCCAAGACACATTAGGTCAGTCTTTTAGGAGTCTATCATAATAAACTAACAATCCACATGTTATTTTCTCATCAATAAATGAGTCTGTGTATGTTGAACTATGTGGTCTCTACATGTATAACATAGGCAAGGCTAATATTTGATCATCCCCCAAGGCCCCTAGGATAGGTCTTTAGATTAGGTTCTTGGTCAACATCTCAGAAAAACCCAAAAACATTAGAAATTTTGATAAATCAAAACATTTGTAAAACATCTCAAAAATACCAAAAAAACAGCCTCAAAACATTTCAAAAATACCAAAAACATTCAAAAAACCTAAAATCCATCCATCCCATTTCACATTCATCTACAATAAACATCTGCTCATAATAAATGATCACCATCTTCAAACCTTTGGTAAAACAATCGGAAACAAGTATAGCAAATTCAAAAGTGAAAACTCAAATGTCCAAGGTCTCAAGTCTAGGTTAGTAGGTAAACAAGTTGGTTAACTCTGGGTATCAATATCCCATCATCTCGTTAGTCTCAAAATCATTTGATAACATCATGTCCTAGGATGCATCCTTCCTACAATGGACATCAACATTAGACCTCATTGTAGTTTAGTCTTGGCTAGAGGTATGAAGAACATTAGCTTGTTTGTTTACTTGATCTTTGTCTTGTTGATTTATCTTATTGTGCCAATTTCAATGACCTCTCAATGATGTCTAATCAAAATGATTTAGAGAGAAAGGGAATGGGGCATTGATCATTATCTTTTTTCTGTTGTGCTTGTTGGATATTCTTGTAATATAACTTGGTCATGCTTATTTTGTTTGGTTGTAGGGAGTGTGTTTTGAATGCCTTGTTGACTATTACATTGGGAGGTTTGGCCTCCCTATGTTTTGGTCTGAGATGTTTGAAATATCTGAAGTACATCCTAATAGGGTTTTGTATGCCAAGTGTGAACAAGGATACTCCTATTTGATTGTCAAGTCAAAGTCCATCTCACTAGGTACAATGTCATCCTGGTTGTTTATACCTTGATGCATCGTATCTATGTGTGTTATCAAACATAGGGAAAGTTATGCTCTTTACATCCCCAATCCCTGGATAAGCTATACACCATCATCATTCATCATTATATCTAAGAAAGTATCGATGACTCATAGACTTGTTGGAGTTCTCCATCTTCTCAGAATCAAGGGTTGATCCCTCTCTTTCTTCTATCCTCTTTCACACTAGCATGCTATCATGACATGCATCCATCCTGAATTCATAAAAGATTAGCATACACATCCTACATAATCATGGAATATCATCATAATAGGAAGCATTATTCATCTCATTCGCATTGTCATTATCATCTAAATTTGTTAGTCTAACCATCCAAACATCTATCTTGAACCTCTTTATCATGAGATCAACCCTAAAATCAAACTTTTTGCTCGATCTCTCGAGGGGGCAGTGTAGCAATGTAATTCCTTCCGTTAGGAAAGTAGTGGGGCATCCGAAAAAATTAGAAATTAATTTTTTGAATTTTGATCATGGCAGTGTTATTCTTTAAACCAACACAACAAGTACCTCGCTTCAAAGAGGGAAAAAATGTAGACACCAAAAAAGTCTTGATTGATACTATGCATCTAATTCTAATTAACTAACATTGTTTCTTCCTAAACCACTTCGAATTCATCAATTAATTGAATAATCGGTATTATTTAATTAAAATCAACAAATTCGGCTATTAATCAAATAATTAAATTTATTGGATTAATTCACCCTTCTTCTAACTAATTCTCATCATATTTAATTAAATCAAACCATTTAAATCAAATCCCCCAAAGTCCTCTCACTTGATTAAATAAATTAAATCAAATGTCACAATCTCCTAATTCACTCCAATTAATTAATTCTAGATTAATTAATCCTAAATCAGGTTTTCAATCATCATTATTAATTCGTCCAGCTTTTAACTCCTCAAGAGTTAAATCAACCCATGGTCAACTAACCAAGTTGCACATGAAAATAATTTTAATTAATTATTTAATTCATCTATTTTCCCTCACCAAGGCATATTCCAAGGAATATTCCTCCCAACAACCTCTCATTCAATTTCCCTCCAAAGGTTTTCAAAAACCTTTCACATTTGCAATAAATTCTTTTACATCCTCTCAAATATCATTCAATTCCTCTTACAGTCCTTCAAATCCTCAACCAATTTCATTTATTTCTCCTCCATCCTCCTCCACTCACACATTTCCCAAAACATGCTCCAACTTCCTCCAATATAATTGTGACACTTGACACATTCTCATTGGCTCTCATTTTATCCCACATTCACCAATTTCATCCATTCTTAAACCCTTGGCTTCTATAAATAGAGGCATCTTTTTCACAATATGGATCCATGACTTCATGCATTATTGTTATAGTCATTTAAGTTCATAGCAATCACCATTTTCATGTTATTTTGAGTTCATGTTCACTACTTAACATCATTTCAATACTTGGATCATCTTCAAATCATCAAGCTTAGCAATTGGGATTGGGAAAGGGCTTCTTTCCACATTAAAGGAGCACCAATCCCCCTATGGGATTGAGGTTTGGTTAATTTAGTTGATTACATGTTTTATTCTTGATTTATTTCATGTTTTCATCTTTGTTCTTCCAAGAATTTCATAGGGAACATTAGATTTAAGCTTTCTAACATGTTTAACAATGTTTTGTTTATCTCTTATTAGTTTGTGCAGGTTTGGTGTTCACACTTCTCAAACTTAGGAATATTCATTCCTTACGGGAAGGGAGTACTCAAGATTGCTACCGACAATGGGCTATATTAGAAAAAAGGCTAAAAGATAGGCTAGGCAGAGGCCTGGGAAAGGCTTGCCATCCGATTTTGCATTTGACCCATGTTTTGAAGAAGGGCGTTCAAAATAGGGTCAAAAGATGACAAAGGACCAGTGGAACCTCCAGAACCACCACCGCCAAAACCACCTCCAGATCCGCCTCTGGAGCCACCGTTGTGACCACTGCTAGAGCCACCACCACTACTAGGGTCTCCATCGAAGCCACCTCCACTACCAAAACCACCACCATGACCTCCACTAAAGCCTCATCCACTAGTACCACCTCCACTACCAAACCCACCGCCACTCATTCCACCAAAGCCCCCATCACCAAGGGCAATAGGAGGGGTGAAATTGAACCTAAGGGGCATTTTACTCACCTTGAGGGTGTTTGATCCAGAGGATTTTTGTCAAAATTTTGAAGTTCCTCATTTTTCTCCAGAAACATCTTCATCAAAAAATATTGGGAATTCTAACTCCAATGCAACTCGAACAGAGTCAATCGGAGCTACGGTGCTCGAGATACACTTAGTCAAACCTTTAGTCAACTCAAAGACAAGTCAAAAAAAGGTCAAAAAATCAAAGTGGTCAAAAGTGGTCAAGATTGGTGTCAATGCAAAGAGCTCGTTGCAAGCTTTCTAATGGCATTCGTTTCATCAAAATTGGAATTCATTTGCCCGAGTTACGAGAAGTCAAAATCGGCCAATCATTTGTGGACACGTGGCAATCCAGTCAACGCCACATCATCAATCCAGTTAGCGGAAACATCACTCCAAAGTCTTTGACCGGCAAATGAAATTTTGATATGGCATCATCTCACCCCTCCACGTGGCAAGCCATTATTGGCAAAAGGTGGCATATTATTTTTATAAAAAAATAATAAAAATAATAAAAATAATAAAATATATAAAACAAATAAAAATAATAAAAAAATGCCACATTCTTTTAATAAATGTGGGCTCTCCTATATTAAAGGATCTCCACCTATCTTAAAGCCCATATTAAAGCCACCCTATTTTAAAGCCATGAGTTTTGTTTTAAAAGCTTTCTATGTTATTTTTAAAAAAAAACCTATTTTCATGGAATCCTTATTTTAAGGGATTTTAAACCCTTTTTTAATTATTATTACCCCTATTCAAAAGGGATAATCTCCTATAAGATAGCAATGGGATTATTTTCAAGGGATAAAATTTAAAAGATCTTCTTAAAAATATATAAATAATCCCGTAAGAGTTATCAAAACAAAATTATAGGGATTATTATTTTCCTTTGTAAGCCCAAAATTATAAGGGCCCTTCATTATTTATCTTGAAGAGATTTTATTATGTAATGGAGGGATTTCTTTTGGATTTACATGTAAATTTGGGAGATTGTAAATCAAGTTGTTATACACCAAATTGGGTAAAATTGGTGTATAAAAAGGGGTAAATGGGTGAGAGTTGGGAAGAGTGTTTTAGCTAATTATTTTTGTAAGGAATTTTGGAGGTGATTTTTGTAAGTGGAGAGTTGGGATTTTTCTTCCTTGGAGAAATCTTATTGTAACTTCGTGCTTTTGGAGAAGCTTGTTCTCACGCACTTTGGAAGTGCATTTTCAGATTTCTTTGTAATCCAAGGGGAGGCTATGCCGAAGATTGTAACCGAGTTTCTGGAGGAATAATTGGATCGGTCTCACTCTATTGGAGCGGACCCGAAGACGTAGTCACGATTGTGGCGAACTCTGTTATCAGATTGTTTGCACTTTCTCTCTTCTTCTCTCTCACATTCTGGTTATCACCTTGATTTTTAAAGCATAATTTCAATAATGTACACTTGTTTTTGAGTTTCCATTAAATTGTTTAAGTTAAGCATTCAATTATGCAATTAGTCTAGATCCTAAATCAGATCAAATTGGTATTAGAGCTTTTGGTGACTAGTATTGTAGATTTGTTGTGAATGCTAACAAGATCCAAGATTCAAAAGGGCGAAGGAAATCTTGAAGAATATAATCCTGAGATCGGGAAACGAAGAACTTTTCCAAAAAATGTCTGTGTCTGGAATGGAGGTACCCGAAGAACTCAGTGAGCAGGAGTTTCGAAGAGCCTTTTGGTTAATGAGAGCTGCATTGGAGATGCTTCTCAAAGAAAGGGAAGAACGCATGAAACTTGAAGAAGATAATGCATTGAAGCATGAAGATCATGGAGACCATAAAGGCAAGAAGAAGCAACCAGGAGGTGGTGATGAACCTCCAAAATCTCCTCCATCTACTCCTTCTTCTCCCCCTTATCCTTCTTCTACACATTCTCTTTCTACTAATCCTTGTAAGGGTGTAAATAAGCCTAAGATTAAATTGGATGTTAAATTTGAACTACCTAAGTATTGTGGTGAATTAGATGCTGAAAAAATAGATGACTGGATTCAACAAGTAGAAGTCTATTGTAGAGTTCAAAACCTCTTTGATGATGCTTCTAGGATCCAGTTAGCCACTCTTCGGTTGGGAGGTTCAGCTCTCACCTGGTGGGAGAGTAGGACTAGAGCAGAAATTTCACAGCATGGTAGAGTCAATTTGTCTTGGTCAGAATTTGTTAATGCTCTTAAAAAGCAGTTTTATCCCCTAGGCCATATGCAACAGTTAATGATGAACTGGCAAACTTTTAGGTAAGGGAAAGGATAGTCTGTTCAAGATTATACCCACGAGTTTCGTAAAAGGGATATTGCATTAAATGTACCTTTGTACACCCAAGATACTTTGTTAAAGTACATAGGAGGTCTTCACTCATATCTCAGACATTCTATTTTGGTTTTGAATCCTAGTAATTTGGATGAAGTTTGTGTCCAAGCTACACATTTAGAGTCAAGAGGAAAGGGTTCTTTTATTGATAAGTTTGATAATGATAACTCTGTAAAGAAATCATCTAAGGTTGCAGAGACATGGAAAGGAAAGAAGATAACTACAGTTAAGAAGGATGACAAGTTTTCTTGCTCTCATTGTGACAAGAAGGGTCGTGATGAAGATCATTGTTGGAAGTTGCATCCCGAATTGAAGCCTAAGTGGGCTCAAAGACAGAATCAAAAACAAAAAGGTAAGGAGAAAGATACAAATGTTATTATGGATCTTGGTTTCAATTCTGATGATGAAACTAAGATAATAGCTATGGGTTTGAAAGGTAAAACTCCTATTGCCAGTGTTTCCTTTGATAATTGTGCTTCTACACCTAAAGTTAATGAAGTCTCTAATGATAAGAAAAGAATTGAACTTTTCCACATAAGGGTTATTGCTAAGAATGTAAAACTTGATGCACTCATAGATAGTGGTTCTCAAGTTAACTTAATTTCTGAAGATGTTGTAAGAAACTTGGGATTGAAAACTACACTGCATAAGAAACCTTATCCACTAGGTTGGATTTGTGAGAATGATAAATTGCAAGTAACAAGGCAATGCACTTTGAAATTTTCAATCACTAGTAAGTTTGTGGATGAAGTACAATTTGATGTGGTTCCACTAGATATCTGTGGGATAGTGTTGGGTAGCCCTTATCTATATGATCGAAAAGCTATTTTCTACAGGGAAAAGAATCATTATCATTTGTTTAAATATGGCATTCAGTATATTGTACATTCTCATAGGATTAAGACTGATCATTCTTTTTCAAACATAGGGCAATTAAAGAGGGTAATTAATGCAAGTAAAGATTTGAATCTTATGTCTATCAGTTCAGGTGGTTCTAGACATGAACTTGAAGTAGCTAATCAGGGTCAGATGTCGTGGGATGCACCCACAGTACAACATGAGGGAATGATGATTGAAAGCATTGATGGTCCCTTGGGTAAAAATGTTTCTATTGTGAAAGATCGATATGTTGTTGATTTATTCTCTTTCATATTTGCATTATTGTTCAGCCTGATGCTAGTCAATATTTGTTGGCTAGTAGCTACGACAATTGATGTAGATGCTTATGGAAGTGATAGAATGATGTTTATGTTCAACAATGTTGTTGCAATCTTCATTGTGATTGTAAGCCAAGCTTACAGATGTATAGATGATACAGGACAAGTGGGGAGGCAAAGTCCTCACTTAATGTCTGAATAAATGCCACTTTTGGAGGTCCAAAAGCTCTCCAGTGGGGAGGCCTGATCCAGAAGATTTTTGTCAAAATTTTGAAGTTCCTCATTTTTCTCCAGAAACATCTTCATCAAAAAATATTGAGAATTCTAACTCCAATGCAACTCGAATGGAGCCAATCGGAGCTACGATGCTCGAGATACACTCAATCAAACCTTTAGTCAACTCAAAGACAAGTCAGAAAAAGGTCAAAAATAAAAGTGGTCAAAAGTGGTCAAGACTGGCATCAATGCAAAGAGCTCGTTGCAAGCTTTCCGATGGCATTCATTTCATCAAAATTGGAGTTCATTTGCCCGAGTTACAAGAAGTCAAAATCGGCCAATCATGTGTGGACATGTGGCAGTCCAGTCAACGCCACATCATCAATCCAGTCAGCGGACACATCACTCCAAAGTCTTTGACCGGTGAATGAAATTTTGATATGGCATCATCTCACCCCTCCACGTGGCAAGCCATTATTGACAAAAGGTGGCATATTATTTTTATAAAAAAAATAATAAAAATAATTAAATATATAAAACAAATAAAAAATAATTAAAAATGCCACATTCTTTTAATAAACGTGGGCTCTCCTATATTAAAGGATCTCCACCTATCTTAAATCCCATATTAAAGCCACCCTATTTTAAAGCCATGAGTTTTGTTTTAAAAGCTTTCTATGTTATTTTTAAAAAAAACCTATTTTCATGGAATCCTTATTTTAAGGGATTTTAAACCCTTTTTTAATTATTATTACCCCTATTCAAAAGGGATAATCTCCTATAAGATAGCAATGGGATTATTTTCAAGGGATAATATTTAAAATATCTCCTTAAAAATATATAAATAATCCCGTAAGAGTTATCAAAACAAAATTATAGGGATTATTATTTTCCTTTGTAAGCCCAAAATTATAAGGGCCCTTCATTATTTATCTTGAAGAGATTTTATTATGTAATGGAGGGATTTCTTTTGGATTTACATGTAAATTTGGGAGATTGTAAATCAAGTTGTTATACACCAAATTGGGTAAATTGGTGTATAAAAAGGGGTAAATGGGTGAGAGTTGGGAAGAGTGTGTTTTAGCTAATTATTTTTGTAAGGAATTTTGGAGGTGATTTTTGTAAGTGGAGAGTTGGGATTTTTCTTCCTTGGAGAAATCTTATTGTAACTTCGTGCTTTTGGAGAAGCTTGTTCCCACGCACTTTGGAAGTGCATTTTCAGATTTCTTTGTAATCCAAGGGGAGGCTATGCCGAAGATTGTAACCGAGTTTCTGGAGGAATAATTGGATCGGTCTCACTCTATTGGAGCGGACCCGAAGACATAGTCACGATTGTGGCGAACTCTGTTATCAGATTGTTTGCACTTTCTCTCTTCTTCTCTCTCACATTCTAGTTATCACCTTGATTTTTAAAGCATAATTTCAATAATGTACACTTGTTTTTGAGTTTCCATTAAATTGTTTAAGTTAAGCATTCAATTATGCAATTAGTCTAGATCCTAAATTAGATCAGTGTTGGGCCTTTGGGACGTAGAAGAGAAATTGGCCTTTGGGACGTAGAAGAGAAACTGATCGAGGGCCCTATTTCAACCATGCACATAGACGTGGTAGGCATTAAAACATCTATTTGTCTTTCATAGGCATCGAGCACTTTGCCTCGGGTAGTACCCAATCTATGCTTATACGAAGGGATATAAGCTTCGGTTAAATCGGTAAAGTCTCGTAGAAATTCTATGCATGTTTGATCCTTCCCTAATAAATGTCTCACCTCACCTGTAACCATAGCAGCTCTTGCCATGCTCGGTACTTTATTTAAATGATTCACAAGGTCTAGCAATCTATTATCTAATGCCATAAGGTTTTCCACAAGAATATGCACAACATCATCCTCGTCTACGGACGAAGCCATAGGAGATGCTGGAGGGGTAGGAACACGAGTGCTTTCTTCTGTGAAACCCATCTCATCAACATAACTTGTAGGAAAACCAGTGGTACAGTCAGTAGTTAAACCAATGGAAAAATTGGAGGTGAAGCTAGAAGTGACCTTCATCTTTTCCATTGATAAGTGTCGCATGCTTCTCCTAACAACATACCTAGAATTCGTGGACTAGGTTGTGATGCTCATAAACCTTCACAACACTCAAGGTTACAACAACCACTAGGTGCAGGGGAAAAGTCTCAACACAAGTGAATGGATAGATGTTGTTCACATCGGGTTCACCAAATATGTAAGAGAGGGGGACCAACCACATCAAGGCTCTAGCTCACAAAGAGCCGAGAGCGGAGGGATGCCCTAACTTACCTCACTCTAAAGGGATGTTTTGGGATGAGGATCGAGAATGAAGAGCGCTATGAAGTACTTTTGTCACTCTACAGACCCAAATGTCTACTTGGGGCTAGATAATTCTGTGGTCTGTAATGTACCTCAAATAACTCTCTATCTGAGGATGACAACACAGGTCTAGGATGAAAACGCGACCTGTTCGCGTCTCTTTGGTGCATTGGCGTTCGTATGGCCAGAAAACATAAAGTACAGTAGAGTAACTATCAAAAACCTACTGACAACCTAGCTAATAGGTTTTAATGAAATAAACATAATAATAAAGTGCAAAAAGTAAATGCGAAAACAATAAAATAAGTAGATGAGAACTAGGGTGATGAATATTATCTCACAAAAGTGTCAGTTCGCCAACTAGCTCCACGTACACGTTCACCTACACATAAGAAAGAGGGAAAAAAATTGGTGCTATATAGGGGTTTTCCTCAGTCAAACCCCCACTTTAGTGTTTCCACCTCCACGAACAACCAAAAAAGCAACAAAGTATAAAATATGATAAAGGAGATTGGAAGTACATTGAACACTACAAAAGATGAAGTTACTCTATCAAATCACAAAGGAAGAATGTGAAGCGTTACCACCTCCACCTAAAGGCTCTCAAGGCCAATGAAGGGAGAATGCAAGCAACAAACTTGGAAAAGTCACCACAACTGTAGTGGTGATGAAGGGAGGTCTCACATGACTCCAAGCTCACAATTTTTGTGGTAGAGCGGTGTGTGCAAAAGTGAAGTTGATGGGGTTTCTAGCTACTGCAATGCTCAAATGGACTTGTGAGAAATGGAGAAATTGTTGGAATTGTGAGAAGATGAAGTGGGAAAATGCTTGATAATGTGAAGAAGTTAAGTGATGTGTGAAATGAATGGATTTGAAGGCCAAAAGGAGTTGTTTCAAGTTAGTTGGTTGCATAGAGGCATTACAATTCAACCCCAATCATGTGTGTAATGCCCTTACGGAATCTAGAGGTAGGAATATGTTAGGGACAACAGTGCACCACACAGACATTTTCATGTTGTGCTTGCATCCCTAATGAAAACTCCCCCAATAACACACAAAACACATGCCAAGTGGATGCATTCTAGATGGGTGATGTGGAATTTCGCCTTCGGATTTGATTTTCTAAGGTGAGGGTATGCGAAAGGGGAATTTACACAAGGGGTGAAAATTCACTCATATATAAATAATTGACAATATTATTAAGGTCAAAAGGTGGTATATGTCAGAAGCTACTTCTTCTTGGGTGGACAAAGTTATTGTTGGTGACCTATAGGTGATTGAAGTTGGAATCTATAGGGTTGTATAGGTTCACTACCTATGAAAAGTTTTGTGATGGAGGATGGACCCCTGGTGTAATATGGGATGCATTGAATCCCCTTCATGGTTGTTAGATGGTATACTTGGCATCATTGGGTTGAGGACAGATCCATAGTGTAGTATGGGATGCACTAAATCCTCTTCTTAGTTGTGCGATGGTGCAAAAGACCAAAGAAAAGGATCAACCCACAGTGTAATGTGCAATGCATCGCTATTCCTTTTCTACATGAGATGCAATAAGGGCAAGTTTTAGTTAGTCATAGTGGATGTGTCAGCCAATTACTATGTGTATGTGATGTCTGTTGGAGCTAGTCACTATGTATATGGGTTGTATGTTGGAGCTAGTCCTTGTGTAATATGTTGGAGCTAGTCACTGTGTATATGTGATGTATGTTGGAGCTAATCACTATTGTACTTGTGATGTTGAAACATAGTAAAAGGTAAGTGGGTGGATATGAGTATGTGAGGGTTTAAACACTTACATTTCTATTTTCATTAGAAAAAGAGATATCCCAAAGGTAGGATTTACTTTCAGCCTTGAGGTGAGTCAGCCCTATTGGGAAGGATTTGGTACTTCCTTATGACAAAAATGATTGGACTACACCTTGGGGAGATAAAAATAAAATACCTAATGAACTCAATTATATGATGTAAAACCTGAAATGTAGAGTTTAAGGACAACACAAGTAGAATACAACTTTCAAGAAGATATGAGAAGGGTAGACTGATGTTTATCGAGCTCCAAAAGTGGGTGTTGAGTGTCCTGCAAGGACAATCGAATGGGTCTTTGTATAGGGTTTTTCCTCAACTTTAGGGGTTCTTTGGTGCAATATTTGAGCTTTCAATTCCTCCATATTTCGTTGTCAGAAATTCAAAAATAAATTCAGGATCTAAGTTTTTGTGGTTTGACAACAATGTTGATAACTTTGACAACTTTGTAAAATTGCTCTTTTGATCAATATTTAATCCTTCTTCACTTGTAAATATGCACACACAAAAACAAGGGAAAATTTTTATTTTTGGGTGAATAGAGGTTTTCCTTGGTCAAACCCCGGTTTGGTAATTAAACCTTGATGATAAAATAATGAAATAATGGAAGGAATTTGATGAATGAACAAAGCTATGTCACAACTCACCAAACCCTTAATGGCTACCCTTAAAGGATTGAAGTATAATACATCATTCTAAGGATTGGATCTTGCATGAATTGACTTGAATGATTGCTTGATTTGATGCTTGAATTCTTGAAACTTACATCACAATGTTAGCTCCAAAACATGACATGAAGATGCATAAAATTTGACATGATGATATGATCTTGATTGTTGCTATAGATGGCTGATAAATATGCTCTTCAATGCTCTTGATAATAATATTCGCTCTTGTGAAAGTTGCCTCTTGATTCTTAATGTTGCTTTGATAAAATAATTGTGTTTATAGGTGTTTATCTAATTTCCAAAAAAATAGATTCCATAAGCCAAATTTTGAAACTTGAATTTGAATAATAAATATACCACCAAAAACATATTTTAAATTGGGTCTTGACACTTAAGGAGGACCCATTTTCCCTCTAGTGAAAGGGTTTTGGGGCCTAAATCTAGAACACACAATTTTCAAGATGTTTAAATTAATTATGGCAATTGTTTAATATAAGTTTCCCTTTCAAAAAACGGAAATAACAAGGCTTAGGAATGCATTATTTAGGTCATTAGAAGCTTAATTAAGTCCAATTAATTAAGGTGATGCAATCATAGCGTGAAAATGTAAAGGAGTACATTTTCCTACACTACAAATGTACATATGAGCTAGTCACCATTGTACAAGTTTCGATCTGTGTATGGTACAATCATTATTGTACTTGTGATATGTGTACAAGACAATCACAGTTATATTTGTGATGTGCACATGAGCTAGTCACTATTGTACTTGTGATGTGTATGAGCTAGTCACCTTGTATATATGTGATGATTACTCGAGATAGTCACTATGTATGTGATCTTGGAATTATGGTATGATATGCCCCTTGTGAATTTGTGGGTGTTTATATGTTGTTGTTTGGTATGGATCCAACACTTGATGGGAAAATTGTCATCATTATATTATATTTGGACTAAGTTGATAGCTTACATTTATAGTAGTTATAGTCATGAGTCAACAGTTAGGTTAGAGATCTCATCCAAGAGAGAATGAACTCCCTTTGATATTGGTGGGTGAACTATGAAACCTATGATTTCCCATGAGGGGATACGCAGGTAGGGTCATCATGAACACTCGAGGTTTAGGTCTAGGTCTAGGAATGACCCTAACCTTGAGAGCTTGCCGCTCCTATGTGATGTTGAGTTGATGCCATCATCGTGAATGAAGAAGTTATGAAATCAACACTAGGTGAACCCACAATAGTGGATTGCAATTTTTTTATGAGCAAAATTTGGATGCCACTCAAAAAATGTTAGAAATACCTTCAAATGAACATGCTTTGTTTGAACATGCCCCTTCAAATGAATCCTAAACCTTCGCTTGAAGGTGTTTAATGGAATATTTTCCACCAAACTAATTATTTTTTTCCTTTGTAAACACTATATTAGGGGCCTTCATTCGAAGACCCCTTCAAATGAAGGCCCCTTTTTTTGACCTTCCACCCTTTGTACGAAAATTTGTGTAATTTTTTAACTTTTGAAACCTAGTTTGAAGGTCAAAATAAAATCAACTCAAGGCAAACCAAATTGCAGGATCATAGTCCTTGAAACGAGATTTCCAACAACTATAATTTTAATATATTTTGGTTTTATTATGATTTTGTTTAGTTTTACTAAACATAGGTTTTTCCTAGAACATTAAGTTCTCTGTTCTACACATGTGAAAAAATAGTAAATTAGTGATTTTTTGTTTGAAAAGTATCTACACACTAGGTATTGATATCCTTGTTCCAACAAAAAAAATTGAATTTCAATACATATAAAACAAGTCATGCAGGACTTAGTACACCTATGTCTAACCTATAATTGGTTTGACTTCAAAACTTAATTAAAAGAAAAATATTCAACAAAACATTATGAAATGAAATGTAAGCACTAGATGTCGATGTTACCAACCTAAATTCAAAAGAATAAAAAATTTATCCTTTGTAAAAAAAGGTTATGTGGAAATAGTACACATTACTTTTTAAAAATGTTTACTATTACAAACTAGTTATCAAAAGAGACAAAAAAAATTATAATTTAATTTTGGTGGAGGAGCATCCCGGGTGAAGGCATGGAGGTAGAAGGGAGATTTCCAAGTGAATAAAGGAAGAGAATTGAAACAAAATAAAAAAATTTATTAAAGAAAACGGAATATATTCTACACCATTTAAATATGAAATACATATTTGGGCAGGATATGAAGAGATTGAAAGAAAATAAAAGAAAGCATGATAAATCACATAGCCTGATGGAATTAAATGAAAGGCAGATAAAAACAAAATAATGTGGATAGAATGCAAAGAGGCACTAACATGGAAAATGGAAAGAGAAGAAAATCAAAAAAAGGAGGGGCATTATTGAAAAAAGGCAATGAGCACATCAAAGAGGAGAGAGGGGTTGTGTTCATGACATTTTTATAAATTAAAAAAAATATCATATAGAAAGGGATGATGGGCACACTATGCCAGGGAAGAGGGATGTGTTGAAAGAACATAGTAGGCATAGAGGGTGCTCAACATAGGAGGGGCATCAAATATATGAGAGGAGATCGAAAAGAAGTCTGAAAACAAAAATAAAAGGCATGATCAGTTAGAGAATATAGGACTAGTGGATTAAAATACAATGAGAAGGTTGTCTCTAAGAGAGTAGATTATAAGAAGTCGTGCCATAACTCTATGATAGCTAATCATGAAAAATCATATTGAAATTTGATCATGGTATTGTTTGAACGAGAGGGTGAACATTGGAATGTTAAAGTGAAATGTGAAACTTTAAAATAAATGAATTTGGATGGATTGGTAATAAATCAAACCATCTCCATTTTTATTGTGAAGTTTGTATGTCAATTGAAATTTATTTTGGCTAAGAAGTTGATTTTATTTTTGCCAATTTTAAATGCTATCAAAGCCAGAGGTCTGAGCACATAGGTAGATCATTGAATGTGAGGAGGCTTATGCCAAGACTTGCAAGTGGAGAGTGAAGAGTGGTAGAGAAGAGCTCGTGTGAGAAATATAGTAGGTTTGTGAAGTCCTAAATAGTTGGGAGCTAAAGATCCGTGAAGAATCATAGATTGTGAAGAATGTGATGTGGATTACGGACGATTGCAACAAGTGAGATGGGGATATTTGTGAGAAAGAAGCTTGTCATATGAGATGGATGGAGGCAACATCAAAAGTGGAAAATCTCCTTGATGATGGTTGATATACCCATGAGAATGGATAGATTGGAAGCAAGGAAATGAGAATAATTGATCAAGAATAATAAGCATGAGGTTGCAATGAAGACATTCCATGAGGAAGGCATGGCGAAAAAGAGTGAAAATGAAGAGTTGAGAAACAAAGAAATGGAATTAGATGCAATAGTGATTGAGGAAGAAAATAATGAAGTGAGCAATGAAGAGGTTGCAACAAATGGCGAAGGTGAAGAAGATTTGTTGGAAAAAAATTCAGCGATAGAGGGTCAATGGTTTGAGAAGATCACAACAAATAAATGAGAGAAATATGTTGCAGCAGTTGAAGACAACATCGTAGAGGAAGATGTCTCAACAAAAAAGAAGGATGAAGTATTTTATGAAATTTGTGAATTCAGACACATTTTTTGTTTACCTTCATTTATGAGAGGAGAAATTGAAGATTATGATGAGGAGAAGATAGAGGATGATATGGAAATCTTTAATTTCCATAAAGTCGATCATATTGACTTGTTTATGGATGAGTGGGAAAGCAAATTTTGGTGGAGGTGGTCGGTTTGTGGTGGGATTTCTCCTACAAACGAGGAGCAAAGAGGAAGAATAATTTAGCAGAGGAGGATGGTACAAGTGGATGTGAATCCATGAGAAGAGAGAAGAAGGGTGAGTGGAGCTGCGAGAGGAGTGTGAAGCTTGTTCCAACACGATGTTGGAAAAAGAGGAAGAAAGATTGATCTTGAGTACTTGTCCCAGTGATGGAGTTTATTGTAGGTTGCATTCAACCTAGAAGAGCAATTTGACTACTCAACTCCACTTTTGTGAACCTATACTCACAATATTTTTACTTGGTGTGTCTGATGTAGGGGCATCCCAAGAAAACAGATGAAGGTAGAAGGGAAACCACCAAGTGAAGAAAGGAAGAGAATTAAAACAAAATAATTTTTTTGAATAAATAAAATGAAATATATACTACACCATTTAAATATTAAATACAAATTTGGGTGGCATATGAATAGATTGAAAGAAAATAAAAGAAATCAAGATAACTCACATAACCTGATGGAATTAAATGAAAGGTAGATAAAAACAAAATAACGTGGACATAATGCAAAGAGGTGCCAACATGGAAAATGGAAAGAGAAGAAAATCAAAAAATGGAGGGGCATGATTGAAAAGAAAGGTAGTGAGGGCAACAAAGAGGAGAGGGGGGTTGCGATCATGACATTTTTAAAAATTAAAAAAATAGAAGATAGAAAGGGATGATGAGCACACTATGCCAGGGAAGAGGGTTGTGTTGAAAGAACGTAGCAAGCGTAGGGGGCACTCAACATAGGAGGGGCATCAGATGTATGAGAGGAGATCGAAAAGAAGTCTAAAAACAAAAATAAAGGGTGTGAGTAGTTAGAGAATAGAGGAGTAGTGGATTAAAATACAATGACAAGGATATATCTAAGAAACTAGAGTATAAGGATGAGTCATGTCATAGCTATATGATAGCCAATCATGAAAAATCATATTGAAGTACAATGAGAAGGTTGGCAAAAAATTCAGCGATAGAGGGTGAATGGTTTGAAGATCACAGTGAATAAATGAGAGAAATATGTTGCAACAGTTGAAGACAACATCGTAGAGGAAGATGTCACAACAACAAAGAAGGATGGGGTATTTTATGAAATTTGTGAATTTAGTCACGTTTTTTTATTTACCTTCACTTATGAGCTTGAAGAAATTGAAGAGTATGATGAGGAAAAAATAGAGGAGGATATGGAAATCTTTAATTTCCATAAACTTGATCATATTGACTTGTTTGTGGATGAGTGGGCAAGCAAATTTTGGTGGAGGTTGTCAGTCTATTGTGGGATTGCTCCCACGAATGAGGAGCAAAGAGGAAGAATAATTTGGAGGATGGTACAAGTAGATGTGAATCCAAGAGAAGAGAGAAGAAGGTTGAGTGGAGCTATGAGAGGAGTGTGAAGCTTGTTCTTGCACGATGTTGGAAAAAGAGGAAGATAGATTGATCTTGAGTACTTGTCCTAGTGATGGAGTTTGTTGTAGGTTATATTCAACTTGGAAGAGTAGTTTGACTACTCAACTCCACTTTTGTGAGCCTATTCTCACAATATTTTTATTTAGCATGTCTACTGCAGGAGCATCCTGTTGTGCATGTTTTGCACACACGCCCCACCGTAGGCAGGGACCCCCTTTTTTTCACTCCCGACAGGCTACTTTGCTCCTATCTTGTTTTTCGTGCCCCATTTTCCAAGCCCAAATTGGTCATGTGCCTTCAAAAAATCAAATCCCCTATCCAAATTCACCTACTTAGGGTATTCAAATCTGCAGAGAAATAAAGTTGCACGTCCTCTTTCTACCTTTTGTCTTGTTCCTGTTGTTTTAGAAACATCTGTGGACCCCCATCGCTCTGGTTTCCACATCTTTTACTTTGGGGCTAACTTTTTGGTGGATTTGAGATGTGTTTGGGGTCCTTAAATGAACTGCCAAGGTTTCGCCAATGTTCCGTTCAGTTTCGATGGTTTCAGAACTTTCCCTCCAGAATTCCCTTCCTCCTTAGCTGTTTGGAAACATTTGTGGACCCCCGTCGCTCCGGTTTCCACATTTTTGACTTTGGGGCCAACCTTTTTGGATCTAGGATGTGTTTGATGTGCTTAAATGACCTGCTAAGGTTTCGTCAACATTCGGTTAAGTTTCGGTGGTTCCAGAACTTCATCCCCTTTTGGTTGTTTTGGAACATCAATGGAGCCCTGGCAGCCCGACCTCCGGAGCCTGGCCCCTCTGTGGCTATTTCTGGGACTCCGTCCCTCTTTGGCCATTTTGGAAACATCTGTGGAGCCCTAACGGCCCAGCCTCTGGAGCCCAGCCCCTCCGTGGCTATTTTCGGGACTCCGTCCCTCCATGGTCATTTTGGAAACATCTGTGGACCCCCGTCGGTCCGGTTTCCACATTTTTGACTTTGGGGCCAACCTTTTTTAGATCTAGGATGTGTTTGAAGTGCTTAAATGAACTACTGGGTTTTATTACTGTTCAGTTGGTTATGTGGTTTCGGAGCTTCGGTCTCCTTTGGCTATTTTGAACATCCATGGAGCCTCATGCCCTCCGAGTCCTAGCCTCCGCGGGGCTATCGGACCTCGCCCCTCTTTGGCCATTTTGGAACATTCGTGGAGCCCTAGCGGCCCGACCCTCCAAAGCCCAACCCCTCTGTGGCTGTTTCCAGGACTTTGTCCCTCTGTGGCCGTTTTGGAAACATCCGTGGACCCCTGTCGGTCCGGTTTCCACATTTTTGACTTTAGGGCCAACCTTTTTTGGATCTGGGATGTGTTTGATGTGCTTAAATGAATTGCCAAGGTTTCATCAATGTTCAGTTAAGTTTCGGTGGTTCCGGAGCTTCGTCCCCCTTTGGCTGTTTTAGAACCTTCGTCAGCCCCCGATGACCCGGCCTTCGGAGCTCGGCCCCTCCGTGACCATTTCTGAGACTCCATCCCTCCGTGGCCGTTTTGAGCTTCCAGTTTTTGTTAAATGAGTCCAATCTTAAGGAAGTTTTCTAGACACTCTTCCTTCCCTTTTTCCCATGTGCTATAATTGAAAAATCTTGGTTTTGTTATGTTTTGTGAGGTCTGGGAACTTCCCTTCTAGTTTGTTGTCCCTCATTCGCTGCCCACCTCCTTTGGGCCCACATTAATGTTTATGATCCAAATGAGCTTCAAATATGAATATTATGATCATTTGATGATGCATGGATGGATCTAACAAGGGTCTTGCAAGATTTGACTAACGTTTTCCTTGTTTTTTGTATGAAAGCACTTACGATGTTTCATATACACAGGATTCAAGGAGCTTACTGCACGTCTGTCAGGAGACCCATCAAGAAAGTTGAACAAGGAATGCGCATAGCTCATGTCACCATTCATTTCATGATTGCCTTTCCTCGTAGCACCCATCAATAGGGTCAACGTTAGAAGAAGGCCTGTGCCAAGGAGGCCAAGGACAAAAATGCAAGGGGGTGGCCTTGAAGAAAGCATAAGGTAGTTGTCCACCCAAATCAGGGGCAGCCAATCTATTGATGCCAATCTTCGACGGGCTCGTTTGATCCAAGGAAGCACACTGCAAACGCATCAAGCAAAAGACAACATTTCAGGCAATTTATGCTACAGTGAAAAGGGAAATCAACTAAATGACGAAAGTGCTACAGTGACTGGCACTAGGTGACAAAACAAGGAAAAGACAAAGATGTTTTTTAAATTGTTGAATATTGTGGGGTAGGTGAAACCCTAATGTAATTGAATTTGGACCATTCGATATAATTCAATCCTAGCCATTCATTTGGGCTTTGGAAAACTATAAATAGGGGCTTGCCCCTCATTTGTAAGGGTTGGAGAGTTGTTGTAAAAAGCATTTGCAGCAATAGAAGACAACATTGCATGATTTTATGGATGTTCTCTTTGATTTTGC
>VDFB02026139.1:0-31432 GCA_007258455.2 Sequoia sempervirens
ATTGGGCGGCATTGTCAACCTGCGCACATTGAATGAATTAAATCCAAAACCTCAAAAGATTTGTGAGGAATAGAATAAAACTGGATGTGGTTCTATTTTCCATGTACACAATCTTCACAAAAATCAAATTCAAGAGTAGAATCATTCATCTCCTCAACAAGATTTTTATTTTTTAAGGTCATACCTTTCTCGCCTATATGGCTCATTCTCTAGTGCCATAACATTTTTTCTTTGTAGGTAACTTTCTCTCCGAAACAAGAGCTCGCTTGGGCACCTAGAAAGCACAACCATCAGAAGTAGACACAATGCTCCTCTTTGTTGTTGGTTTTGATTGTGATGGTGTAGATTTTGTAGATCTCTTCACTATAGGAACAAAATAACTATTGCACTCAACAATGCATGCATCTAGCTGAAACAAAGTGCTCGCATGAACACCCTTAGCGAGCACCATAGCTCCTTGCACCATGTTACATGTAATGTCCCCTGTCCTAATTTTCCCTAGAATTCGCCTATAGGTCACAACCTCCACAAACTAGGGTTAGGCTTTTCACCTTATCAAATGAATAGCTCCTTGATGATGTAATCCAGAATTTGCAAACCTATAGTCAATCCATGAACAATATTCCCAAACATGCATATATACATTGGTTAGCATTAATCCATGGCAACACATTTATTGACTATCAATAATGCAACCTATTGTGAACTAGGAGGAGTAACATGGTGGGTCCGCCTGAAGCCATATGCTAAGCCTAAGAGGTTGTATACCACAACTCTCCCTATTGGCAACTTGTACCTGCTTTCCCCATCCATGTCACCACCTCAGAAAACACTTTGCCTACTTGGTGGAATTAGGTGGAGCTCGCAAGCGGTCTAGGTGCTTCCACTCATCCATGGCCCGTCCTCTCCTTGGGTTTGGGCGGATCTTAAGCAGGATCTCCATTCCTCCATGGCCCATACTTTCCTTAGGTTGGGGTGGATCTTAAGTGGGATTTCCACTCCTCCATGGCCCAACCTTTACTTAGGTTTGGGCAGATCTTAAGTGGGACCTCTAGGCACACCTCACTGTCTTAGGCCCTTTCCCCAAGCAAGTTTTCAGACAGATTCAAACGCTCAGATTTATCCTTAGGCATTAATATAAAATAGTATCCATACATGTTATGGCATTTTCAAGAACAACATCTAGATCCATGCCTACAGTAATAATGCATATTAATACTATAAATGCTATGCAAATCTCTTTACACCATTTCCTATTGATGATCCATCACCAATATATTAATTGCAAGATATAAGTAAGCATGTGCATGAATCATCAACTATACTTGAACAATACATTATGATCCTATATAAAAGATCCTACCATAATATAGATTAATTCCTAAATCTGAAACCATAAAAATAATTATGCTAACCGATATAATCTGAAATCATAAATTGATACTAAATGATAGAGCAGTGCTAATTGTCCTGTTCTATTCCCTTACTTCCTTCCATGCCCCTTTGGTTTGAAATGGTCCTCTTTTATAATTCCATCTTCCAATAGTCATATCCCTTCACTAGTCGATGGATACGTTCCTGCTCTAAGGGACATGCCCTTTGCCACTTTGGAGGGACGTGTCTCTAGTTTAATGTAATCGCTGAAAATTTGAACCAATGCTTTAACTAAATCATCGCTGCCTTGAGATATTAATCGATGCGTGTAAACATATTAATTTCTCCTTTTAAGTTGGGATCGTTGCCTTTAGACTTTCTTTTCATTGCTGACTTGTTTATTTTGTCTTTATTGAGCCTTTTTGTTTTATTCAGCTGCTCTAATATCACTGCATTTTTTATTCATTAACTTCTGCACTTAAATTAATTGCTTTTATTATGTTAATCGCTGTTAATTGCTGCATTTATCATTTATTGGTTTTATATGTATTAATAATATTATATTACAATGACTATAATTATAATAATATTTTAATATTTATTTTTTATATTGGTATAATATAATTATAATATTATCTATGATAATTATAATTATAATAATAAATACTTAGATCGCCATTATATTTATGTTTTTTGATATTTAGCTTATTTAGTTATTTGCATTTCGATATGATAGCATTAAATTTCTAATATGTATTTTGTTATTCATTTGCATTTCGATGTATTTCCATGTGTTACAATTGTGAGGACATGACAGTCCACTGCGCCCAAGATTGCTTGCCCTCAAGCAATCATAATCTAAGATGTGTAATTTTAAGATGTTGCTCCTTGTGGTGATGATATTAGCTTTGATAGGAGTTGGAAGTTCTAACCCCAGTGATGGTTATTTTGGTTATTGGGACAATGTATTGACTAATATTTTTAAATTCTACTATTTCTCCACTCCTAAAAACCACAAGTTTGGAGTTTGTAGATGAGTATAACTTAAAACCACACAAATTAGAATTAAAGCGGACAATAAAGTAAGCTCAACCAAGCCAAACAAGTAGCTCAAGCACACGGACAAGTAGCTCCAAGTAGCGACCAGAGTAGTTCGACAGCAGTGGCTCTCCAAGCAGCACACTTAAATGCATTAGCTCAATAAAAACAGACAAGTAGCTCAAGCACGCAAGCAAGTAGCTCAAGCACACAAGCAACCAGCTCAAGCAAGTAGGCAACCAGCTCAAGCACACAACCAAGTAGCTCAAGCAAACAACCAACCAACATAAGCAACTTGACAGACAACTTTTTAACATTTTCATAGTTTTTTAAGCATAAAGTAATCATAAACACAATGACAAGTTCCACCATACATCACAAATATGCAGTGACTAGCTCTAACGTTCATCACATGCACAATGGCTAACTAGCTCATCACAATGGCTGACACACACATGTCCATAATGCATCCCAAATAGAAAGAATATCAATGCATGCGCACTACACCGTGGGTCCTATCCTTTCCTCCGGTCTTCTACACCATTGGACAAAGGGAAGAGGATTCAGTACATCCCATACTACACCGTGTTGATGTTATCATGCAGCGTCGGTTGTCTATTCCAGCTGATCTCCTTTACACCATTGGCTAAATTAAATAATAGCCGTTGGCTATTTAATTTATAGAAATAGCGATGTTTATGAAGAGACACGTCTTGCATATTAAATGATGATTAATTATTAAGAGACTCGATTTCATGAAGAAGATGTAACTCTTGATGAGGCCGACATCATGCATCATTGTGGATGCGATTTCATATATTTGTTATTAAGTGAAGCCGACTTCATTTATGAGGAGTTGCCATTGTTTGTTAGAGTCACGTCTTTTGTATAGAGGCCGACATGAAGAATTGAAGGGATGCATCTCTCCCTTTCACTTGTGTATATAATCGGTGGCATTCATTGTTTGGCATTTTCATTCATTCACATCCTTTCATTTTGTTGGTAGTTCATCACAAGTTCAAGTGCGAATTTTGTAGAAAAGCAGAGTGCGAATTCTGTAGAAGAGTGGATTGCGAATTTTGTAGAAGAGTAAATTGTTAATCAGCAAATTGCTTCATCTTGTATTTGTGTTGCATCAATTTGTGATGCTTATTTTTGGCCTTCATATCGGCCTCTTGTAAAGGAGACAATTTGTGTTGACATTCAATATATAAGTGATATATTGTTGTTGGGTTTTTCTCCCTCAAGTGGAGGGTTTTCCCAGGGTATCTGTTGTGTTATTGTGTTGATTTTTGAATTAATTTTCTGTGCTTTGCATCTAATCATAAAACTAACACACTGCGGGTCTATCCTGAACCCCACAAGGCTAAGTATACAGTTTGACAATGTTGGCATTTCAATTCGCACCTCTGGAATGCGAATTAGAAATGGACAGCTATGCATAGATAAACTACTCTTCGAATTAGGAGGGGAAGCTCCCTCTTTGCTAATGTTGCTTAAAGAAAGTAAACTAAAACTAATTTGCCAATCTTTTTGGTTCAGCTAAGAGCACAAGGTTATAAAACTCAAGCGTCGTAGCTGAGATTTTCTCTTTTAGAAGTTCAACTATGACTAAGCCTACTCTAATGACGTTTCTAACTACTCAAGTAAACGCAGAGCTTGAGAGTTAGAAATGGACGAGGAATGATTCTTTGACATAAATACTTAAACAAACTTTCTTCCAATGCACATCTACTATACTTTCAATGCAAGCTGAAATAAAGATCATATAAGCAGAACATATAGAACGGAAATCTGAGACATTATATCATGGCAACAAAGTAGGCACAAGACTTTATTTTCTCAAATCTCAAGAACAAAAGATTACACTTCTGGGACAGCAGGATTGTAGCAGAATAGGCATACAGTTTAGTGATCAACCATAATACATTGACACAAGTAACACAAGAACTGAACAATAACTTGCAGCTAAAAGAGGCATACAAGCTTGCTCTTAACACTAAGGGAATTGAAACTGAACAACAACAACTTGCAGGCAAAATAGGCTCAACAATTTGCTATCACAATAATTGTTGAAAATAAATGGGCAAAGCTGCCCTTATTTATGCACAAGCAGAGAAGTAGAGAACCCTAAAATTTCCTTGCTTTTACAACTAAGACTTTCCAACATGCAAGCTTTATTTCTAAAACTAAAACAAGATAAGCATCTAACAACCTATGAAAGCATAAAAACAAGGAAGTTCCAACTATTATATCTTGATTTCTTTTCTCCTTCATAGAGTGGATAAGAATGAGACAAGAATAGAAAGAAAGCATGAGATAAGAACATGAAAAAAGCTGGGAGAAAGCTGTTGCTTTAAATCTCAACCGCATCCGCCAAAAAGCGAGAAATTGTATCTCTATCAGGAGTATCAATACTATCTATAGCAAAATTCCACTTTTCCAAGATCTCTTCACCTTTTGCAATTGAACTTAGGGAATCTTTCACATCTTCAACTGCTTTATCGAATCTTGCTGACATCATTGCAATCTGACTCATCCTTCTAGCAACATGATCATTGCTAACACTACTACGAACAATGTTCTGGAACTCGGCTTGTACTTCATTAAGTTCAATGTAGGAACCATCACCATGACGATACTGACAAGGGATCTCTGAAACAAATTCACTTATGAACTAGACATCATCAGCAACCCTTTGTTTATATGCAACTAACTCTTCAGATATCTTCTCATAAGTTTTCACCTTCAAGAGGTGACGTTCTCTCCATGCAAGAATTTGTCTCTTATGTTGTCTTGAAACCACTGAATCATATGCAGTCTTCAAATCTGCAATAATTATCTCGTGCATAGGTTTCACCTCTACTATCAACTGCTCAAATTCTTGAATCCATTGGCGTAGATCATGGGCATTATACCTTAGCTGATATGTCTGTGCAAGAACAACTCTGCCTTTGGCGATGAATTCCTCAATCCAATCCTGCGTATGCTTTCCATATATCACCAATTGCTGTAACTATTGTTGATCAGCTAGTGTCCCTAGAACTTGGGGCAGCAACTGAGTGGCCTATGAAGTGCTATGGAGAAGGTTAGAAATACATTGCCTGAGTTGCCGAATTTCAGCCTTGAGGGCTGCCTTATCCTCTCTATCTTTAAGCACTCTATCCTTGAGATTTTCTGCTGCAACATTGAAGAGATTTACATCTGTGTGCCTAGTACTTTTTTCGAGATTGGCCTTAACCATTTATGAAATCATCAACCTCCACTTCATCAATATTTTTATCTTCTGGAGCCGTAGCAGTCTCCATGATTATCTCACCCTCTGGATTCTTTTCAAAGTGAACTTGTTTCTTTGGTCTCTTCACAGGTGCATCCTACTAAATGTTGTCAAGTTCTGCAAAGTTTAGCTAATATGAAGGCCTCCTCTTCCTTCCTAGGGAGTTCTCAAGCCAAGACGTGGTGTATCTACTAACTTCCCTGGGAGGTTCAACTGCAGCTTCTTCAACTTCTTCATCTTCTAATTCAATATGAATCGAAGAAGACCTTGGCGATGGTGGAGATTCATGTGTCAAAGGCACTTCTTCTTGTGGCGTGGGCTCTTCAGGTGGAACTTATGCTACAACTGTTGGCTGCTCCTATAGAACTATATTGGAAAAGTCCAACCTTCTCTTTACATTCTTTGTTGTTCTGCTACCCTTCACACCTTCTAGAAGATGACTCATAGTCTTCATTGTTGGTTGTGGTCTGGAAGAAGAAGGAAGAGATGATTGCACTATTGGCGGCTCTGCGGATGGAATAGCTCTCTTTCGATTCCTCTTGAGGCCTAAGAAAATCCTGCTATTCTTTATGACTTAGCTCGTTCTTTCTTCAACTGAAGTGCACTCTTTGTTAGACCAATTGACTTGTGGAAGTGGTTGTTGCTCAATTTGATTTTGGGCGTACATAGGAAGAAGTACATCTCCATCATCATCAGACAATCCTTCAATATTTTTTGACAAGCAATCTATCATCTGATGGAGTGTGAGCCTGCTATTATTGCGTCTCTGTATTTCGAACTCATCTCTGCAATTAGCCTAGAAATCTTCAAGTGCGGGCACATGAGCATAATTCTAACCAAGACAGGATGCGAGGATCGTATGATTGTCTCTCATTGAATGGCTTGAGACCAAATTTAGACAACTCATCACCCATTAACTTTGCATCTGCCGACGATCTACATCTGTAGATTCCCAACTCAACTAGAAAACTGAAAGCGGGCTTCTTTCGGTTCCACAAGAACTTGTGAACTTCATACACTTGCCTTAGAAACTCCATGGAAACCACCTCATCTGAAGGATATGTTGGCAACATGACTGGTGCACTTGAGAATTCGTACACTCTTATGTAGGAGAATGTAGGAAACTGGATGAACCAATCTGCGCACTCTGCCATTGCTTCCCTGGCAGTTGATGAAATCCGTACATGCAACTTGTTATCTAGGTCTCTCACCATATGCATCAGGAATGCCTCATTCACCCTTTTTTAGTGATGTGCTGACTCTGAAAACTCTAGTTGTGGGTAATGATTATAAACATGTTGTACATCCAGAGTCCCCACGATATTCAATCCTCTGATTTTCCCTTGAAAGGCCACTAGGTAGACCAGGTAGGAAATCATGTGGAACTCGTGGATTTTGAAATATTCAGTTATTTGTTGGTGAAGACTATCACTGATCAAGGTTGGCCAATCATAGAACTCTGTTTTCTTCATGATATGAAAGATGACATAGAACATCCAAGGCTGAAATTTTGTAGCGTATGCTTGACCAGTGATTCGATTGAGCAGAGTGATCATTATTGCAAATTCCTCCTTGAATTCTCCACGCTCAATGTTCTTTGGTAAAGTGTTATGTTTTTCTTTCAGCCATCTTTGTGCAACTTTCTTGCGATATTTTTCCTTATGCATGTCCCACACCTTTTCACATTCTTCAATGGAGATAGTTAAACTTTCAAACCAAGGTGGTATTGAAAAGCATTTTTCAATCATGTCCGGCTTGAGGCTGCACACCACTCTTCCATCTACTGTTTGAATTTCCCGTGTTGTTGCATTGTAATGTTTGATACAAGCAATTACAAACTCTAGACTTTGCACTGAGATGGGAATTGCTGCTGCTGCAAGTAATCCAGAATGACCAAGGTGTTTGATTGCAACACTGCCTGTGTCTTCCAAAGCACACAAATTGAACACTGGTTTGACATGATGCAAGTTAGTTTCAACAATTTTGATGAAATCATGATATAGCACTGATTTGGTCTTGAATTCGATGGGAGAGTACTCCATATTGAAAATCTTGAAGATTGACTATAAACTTGACTATGTTTGGACAAGTTTTGCACAAACCCTAAATTTAGCTTGCTGATTTTTCTTCTTCAAACGGGCAGATTTTTCAAAAAAAATCTGAGATATGGGTTTTGTAGAGAATCTCATTGCAAGAAGACCCAAATCACTCATTTTTGAAAATTGTTGATGGCTGCTTGAGAAAGCTGAAACCCTAATTTCTGAATTTTTTTCTAAAAAAAGTTGAGAGCTAGGTTTTGTGCAAAATGACGTTTGAGATGGACCCACATGATCAGATGTTGAAAATATTGAAGATTTCTTGGACATGCAAGAAAAAAGTAGGTTCTTGAAAATTGAAATTTTTTCCAAAATTGTTCAGAATCATGAACCAAGCTGACCCAGATTGCTGAAATTTGAAAATATTGACCCCCTCCTAAAAATTGATGCACTGGAAAAATAAGGCATAGAAAAAGGAGCCTCCTTGTGAGCTGATTAAGAAAATATGAAGAACTCTGAAAAATCTCCAAGTTTTAGCCTTCAAATCTTGAAATAGGAAAAATTCTTGGTTTCTCCTTTCTTGCCTTGAAGTGACCTGCAAAAAATTATGAAGAATGAATGCACAAAGCTGCCTTAAATAAGTTTTTAGGTTGAGAATTGCCTTGCTTCCTAAATTTAGAGCTGTGAAACCCTAAAACAGGTGCATGCATGTGGACCCTTTCTTTTGTGTTCTTTTGAAAGATGAAATTTTGAGAAATTTCTCTAAGGCATGAAAGCTTGGACGCCACCCTTGGAGAACTTAGCCATTTTCTTGAATTTTCCTAAATTTAACTTGATTTTGACCTTCGTTTGACTTTGATTTCTGGACACTCGGTGAATCCTGTGATCTAGTAGAATGATCCATCGCGGAGCCTAACTGATTCTAAGAAGATTATCCTGGAGGCAACTTCTGATAAAAACTTCATCTGACCCCTCAAAAAGCTGGGCGCCCCTAGCTACCTGGGGCGCCTAGGCTTATCAATGTTAGCCATTTTTCACATTCTTCAATTTCTTGCTTGTTTTTGATCTCCATTTGATCCTCGATTCTGGGCGTTCGGTGAATCCAATGTACTAGTTGATGATATCGTTGCAAAGCCTGATCGAATCTAGAAAGATTGTCTTGGAGATTGCAACCTCGGAAAACTAAATTTGGGGCCTCAAAATCTTGGGTGCCCTTGGCTAGCTGGGGTGCCCATGGCTCCCAGTGTTAGCCATTTTTTATGTTCTTCAACTTTACATTGCTTTCTGATTCTTCGGATGAATTTACAATTTTGGGAGCTAGGTTGACCCGATGAACTGGCTGTCAGATTCGTTGGATAGCTCGAAGAATTCTGAGGTAGGTCTTTTGGAAGTGATTTGCTCAAAAAAGCAGTTTTAGGGGGTCAAAAGCTTGGGCGCCCCTAGCTACTAGGGCACGCAACTCCTCCAAAGTAGAATATATTTTGAGATTTTCAAATTTGCTTGACTTTTCTCATTTTGCAAGATTTTATTCCCCTGTTCAATTTGACATAATTGGTGCTTGAAAAACCTGGCGAGCTTGCCGTTGAATCCGTTGAAGAGCTAGACTGCATTTGAAGAAAAGTTGTTGGAGGTAACAAACCCTAATTTGCACTTTTAGGCCCTCAAAAGCTTGGGCACCCCTGGCTACTTGGGGCACCCAACATCTCCAGAGTTAAGACTTTTTTTCTTGATTTTCAACCTTCGGACTTTGATCTTCCATTCTTTGTCCTCTGTTTGATTTGCAATTGCTGGTGACAGACGTATCCAACGATCAGGCTGAGATATACACTGGATTGCTAGCAGGATTCCGAAGACAATGAATACATCTGCAGACCCTAATCTTTGCATTAGGTCCTCCAAAAGGCTCGGCACCCTTGGCTACCTATGGCGCCCAGAGTTCCCAGACTTAGTTTATTTTTTGATATTTTCATGGTTTGCAATTTGCTTCTCTGTTGAGACTTCTCCGTTTGATTCACAATTTTGACTAGTAGATTGATCTGATGGTCTTGCTAATAGATCCATTGCTAAGCTGGAAGGATTCTGAACAAGATGTCCTAGAGGCACAAAACCCTAACTCTGACATTTGGTGCCTTGAAAAGTTGGGCGCCCTTGGCTACTTGGGGTGCCTAAGCTTGCTAGAGATAGTTTTTATTTTGCAATTTTCAACTTTCCTTCGTTTTGCTTCATGCTTGGCAGTTGGAGACTGAAAAATGACTAAGGCACAAAATCCTAGGTGCCTAGATTGGGCAGGGGTGCCTGAACTCTCCAGACTTAGTCAAAATTTTGCAATTTTCATGAATTCACAGCATCCCTCCTTCGTTCTCTATTTCTTGATCATCTTCACCGTTGCCTTGATCTGTGCAGTACTTGATACCTTGAATTTGACACTGGCAGTCGAGCAACCTCCATTAATGACCTTGGAGCTCCTGAAAAAGCAGAATAGACCCACTAGGGCAAAACTGATCTTTTGACGATTTTGAATGGACCAGCTTGATGAGGAAGTATTTTAAGCCAATCAAAATCAGTTTGAACTCTGAAAGCCAAACTTTCTATTTTTAGAAAAAATTTCCAGCATCTATTTGAGAAGAAACCCAGAAAAAAGGTCCTATTTTTAGAAAGTTTCTAAAATAGAAATTTTCCTAAAATGTAGGGCCAAAAAACTAAGATCTGAGTTTTGTAGACTAGGTCGCTCTAAATAGACCCAAATCGTCAGATTTTGAAAATTTTGAGTTTTTAACCCTCATGCAAAACATGCAAATTCCCAATTTTGACATTTTTTGACAATTTTAACAAGACTTTTAAACATTTCTTCAAAATGCCTAAGTGTAGCAAAATTTTTAATTTGGGGTACAACAGACAATTGGGAAGAGGATTCGGTGCATCCCATACTACACCGTGGGTCCATCCACCATCCCAAGGTCACCCAATATACATATGAGCACACAATATACACTTGAAGTCACAAAGTATACACAGTTGCATAAATACATGTAAGTCACAAAGTATACACATGGAAGGCATACACATGCATTATTGGCTTACTTAAGAAGGTTGAATAGTTAAGTCTAATTGAATGGCAGTTAAAGTGGGAATGTCCTGTAGGATGGCAGGAACATGCTCTAATACCATAGTAATGTCCCCTGTCCTAATTTGCCCTAGAATTCGCCTATGGGTCACAACCTCCACAAACTAGGGTTAGGGTTTTCACCTTATCAAATGAATAGTTCCTTGATGATGTAATCTGAAATTTGCAAACCTGCAGTCAATCCATGAACAACATTCCCAAACTTGCATATATACATTGGTTAGCATTAATCCATGGCAACACATTTATAGACTATCAATAATGCAACCTATTGTGAACTAGGAGGAATAACATGTTGGGTTCGCCCGAAGCCATATGCCAAGCCTAAGTGGTTGTATACCACAACTCTCCCTGTTGGGGACTTGTACTTGCTTTCCCCATCCATGTCGCCACCTCAGAAAACACTTTGCCTACTTGGTGGAATCGGGCAGAGCTCACAAGCGGTCCAGGTGCTTCTACTCATCCATGGCCCATCCTCTCCTTGGGTTTGGGTGGATCTTAAGCGGGGTTTCCATTCCTTCATGGCCCATCCTTTCCTTAGGTTTGGGCGGATCTTAAGTGGGATTTCCACTCCTCCATGGCCCAACCTTTCCTTAGGTTTGGGCAGATCTTAAGTGGGACCTCTAGGCACACCTCAGCATCTCGGCATAGTTTGCACTCTCAGTAGCCGAGTAATCTCAAAAAAAATTGCATGCCGAGTAATTTCTCCTTTTACTCGGCGTATGCAAATGGATTTTCTCCCGTCAAATTATCGAGTAATTGCCAGTAGCTCGCAAAAAACCCACAAACTTGGCATGTTTGTGTGTATAAATATGTTTGTGTGTATATGCATGCAAACTTGGCATCCTATGTATGTTTATAGATATGTATGTGTGCACAGTGCAGTCCTGAGTATACACATACATAAATATCCACACACATTTGCAGTATTGCGAGTTTTTCTCATCTAAATTTTGGGCTTAGAGTACTCTCCCGATTCGAGTATGTAAACTATGGTCTCAGGCCCTTTCCCCCAAGCAAGTTTTCAAACAAATTCAAACACTCAGATTTATCCTTAGGCATTAATATTCAATAGTATCCATAAATGTTATGGCATTCTCAAGAACAACATCTAGATCCATGCCTATAGTAATAATGCATATTAATACTATAAATGCTATCTCTTTAGTCCATTTCCTATTGATGATCCATCACCAATATATTAATTGCAAGATATAAGTAAGCATGTGCATGAATCATCAACTATACTTGAACAATACATTATGATCCTATATAAAAGATCCTACCATAATATAGATTAATTCCTAAATCTGAAACCATAAAAACAATTATACTAACCAATATAATCTGAAATCATAAATTGATACTAAATGATAGAGCAGTGCTGATTGTCCTGTTCTGTTCCCTTACTTCCTTTCCATGCCCCTCTGGTTTGAAATGGTCATCTTTTATAATTCCATCTGCCAATAGTCATATCCCTTCACTAGTCGATGGATATGTTCCTTCTCTAAGGGACATGCCCTTTGCCACTTTGGAGGGACGTGTCTCTAGTTTAATATAATCACAGAAAATTTGAACCGATGCTTTAACTAAATCATCGCTGCCTTGAGATATTAATCGATGCATGTAAACATATTAATTTCTCTTTTTAAGTTGGGATCGTTTCCTTTAGACTTTCTTTTCATCGCTGATTTGTTTATTTTGTCTTTATTGAGCCTTTTTGTTTTATTCAGCTGCTCTAATATCACTGCATTTTATATTCATTAACTGCTGCACTTGAATTAATCGCTTTTATTATGGTAATCGCTGTTAATTGCTGCATTTATTATTTATTGGTTTTATATGTATTAATAATATTATATTACAATGACTATAATTATAATAATATTTTAATATTTATTTTTATATTGTTATATTATAATATTATCTATGATAATTATAATTATAATAATAATACTTAGATTGCCATTATATTTATGTTGTTTGATATTTATCTTATTTAGTTATTTGTATTTCAATATGATAGCATTAAATCACTAATATGTATTTTGTTATTCATTTGCATTTCGATGTATTTCCATGTGTTACAATTGTGGGGACATGACATTACACCTTTCAATAGAGAGAACAATCTACACACTTGCATCATTGAGTTTGTTAATTAATAACAGATTTTGTGTCAAACCAGGGATGTGCAACACATGATTGATCCTCTTCACTTGTCTATCAAAGGATTTCAATTTAGACTCCGCCATGACTAACTAAGCTCAAATGAGAATCATCTTCAAGATACACCTTCCCACCATCATATTTATATTTTTCATACTTCGAAAACCACTCCCGATGGGAGGCAATATGGAAGGAAATTCCAAAGTCTATCAACAACACACTTTTTGATGCATGAATTTCCAGGGCCAATAATCTTGCAAGTTCGCTAGTCAATACTTCTAACCTTGTAAAATGTGTTTCAGTTTGTAGCTCACCAAATCTCAATTCTATGCTTTGTATGCCTAATCAATCTGTATTCACTTAACATACCAAAACACACAATCAAGCCTTCAAACAATCTCCCAGTTGTTGCTAAGCCTAGAAATTAAGAAAGAAAGTCAAAGAAAAACTTTGAAGCAACTCTAATATTGTCTGACTTTTTCTTCCTCAACCAGAGCTAAAGTTCTAAGGTTTCTTCTGCCTTAATTAATTGGTCCTCAAAGTAACAATACAATAAAAATAGAAATTTATTTATGTGATTGCTTTTATTTCAATTATGAATAATAAACAAGATACATCACTTGTGTGTATCTGCTTATCATATTTGCTTCCAGTGTATTAAGCTTCTACAAGACAGTTTCTAAAAATAAAATTCATGGATACTAAACACTATGGGAGCTAAAAAAATGATTTTTATTCATGTCACATTTTAATTGCAACTAAAACATGTGATTATGTTGACAAACAGTACAGTTGTGTATGTAATAAAAATGAAGACCAAAAAGATAGATCAAACATGGTAGATTGTGAGTTATCATAAGTGAAAAAATTTCCTTACATTGCACTTGATATATTCGTGATTACTTGGTGTTGCATTGAAAATTAATAGTTTTACATCAAGTTATACAGTTGGGATTTTTATAGCAAGTAGATGCTATCTGAAACTTGGATTTGAACACAGAAATAGTTTTTTGTTCAAATGATTGGATCCCCACAAAGAAAGGCTGGTGGACTTTGGGCCCTTATTTGTTCAACTTGTTGGAGACTTTAAGATCAATAATGATGTAGGTTAGTTGTCAAATAAGATTTTGTTGCCAATACAATGGTTGAGACTTTTCCTGGTTATCCTATCTTGATGGACATATTGTCTAAAAGCTAAGCTCTTCGATATGGATGACAACGAAGAATTTTAAAGCAGACAAATTGAAATGATAAATTTAAAATTTATAAATGGTGACAGAACCACTGGGCAACTGTTGGACTATAATTGGCTTATAATCTCTAGGGTGTAATCATAATAATGATGTGCTGATCACTTTTTACTTTTTAGGGATGAAGCTTCAGTAGCATTATTGTAATGTTGATAATCTTTTCTTATTCGTAGATTTATGGCATGGACATGGTAATAACCATATAGATGTAATAAATGTTGAATCACATTTTCTTTCTTTCTTATTTTTGACTTGGAATGTGAGACATCATCTATAAATTGATATCTATACTAATCTCATATCAACTTGATGATACTAAATTACTGGTTTTTACATCTGTTTCTAAACATATCCATAATTTGGTCCAATACTAAATTTCCTTTATACTTACATTGCCCTTTCTGTTATGGTAGAGGATCATAAGAGTATTATAACTAAAAGCATGGAATAAATGCAATTGTTGTAAAATATATTCGAAGATCGTTCTAATTATATAGAAATATGTTAATAAGCTATGTGGGCCTAGTAAACTAACCTTGTTAGGGCATAACACATAGCAAAGACCGTGTGGGAAACCATAGAATCAAGAACATTATAGGCACTATAATCATATGATGTTTACACCATTATGAAAGTTGTTTTCTGAGAATTTTGATGATATAATATGAAGCTATCTTTGAGATAATGATAAGTAAATTTAGAGGAGAATATTCAATCAGAACTTGATCACCACTAAGCGGTTAGAAAATTTCCAATAAGCATCATCCATTGATACATCAAGAACAGAGATTATACTATTCAATTTTTCCAGTTACTGAGACCAAAAAATCTCAATGATTAACCTCTAAGACACCAACATTAGATATGATTTTTCACAAGAAATAACTCTTTTTTTGTGTAAATCATTTCTTTACACCTTTTAAATTCAACTTTTATGATTTCTATGTTTATTTAATCCAATATCACACTGTGTTTTCAGGTCCTGAAATTTGGCAAGATACAGCAGGCAAAGTGGACATATTTGTTTCAGGTTCTGGAACGGGAGGAACCATAACAGGGGTTGGAAGATATTTGAAGATGAAAAACCCATCTATAAAGGTTGTCTGTGTTGAACCTTCTGAGAGCCCTGTAATTTCAGGTAAGACACATTAGACCATAACTCCAAAACTCAGAAGGATTCCAATTACTTGACAACTTGGGGGAATTCTTATTACATATTCTAGTTTTGGCTTTTTCCAGATCTTAGAGGTAAGAAAAGAGGAAAATATGTAGAAAAAAATTGATGACCTTTATCCTCTAGTGGGGTTAGACTCAAATTCATACCTACCCTATAAGAATTGAAGTAACCTGGTAATGTCACTATAATAGATTATAGGATAGATTATAGGACAAATCTGCAAAATCATGGCAAGAGCATCTTTTTTTATTCTGCTATAAATTAGAGACACTCAATAAGAAGTTAAGAACTATTCATGATGATTGCAACTTCATGTTCATCAATGTCATATTTCCATGATAAAATTAAAAAATTGACTACTTCCATCCGTATGATCTAGAGACAAGTTGTGCCATTTGGCATAAACCCTACTATGGTTTTTATCCACTATGGAGAGTCATTTTGTACTTTGGTCCTATGATGTTGTGCTCGTAATCTCTGGCAAACAAATAATAACAATTTAAATATTGTTATTTCTAGAATAAGCTGTGTTAATATTGAGCTAATCTTAATGACACATCTTTCATTAGTCACCATTCACAAGAACCCATCTCTCACTAACCCAAGCACATGCCACTATTGGAATTCTTCTGTCAGCACCAGTGGCCATGTCAACCCTAACTTCCTCTACCAAACTGTGAGCAGTATTTCCAACCTTCAACTTTTCTTTTCACAAAATTAACTTCTTGTTAATATTTTTCTCTCTTATTTTTCTATATTACTTTCTCCAATTTCTCTGATAGTCTCAACAGTTTGGGTGGTATTCATCTCTGTTTAGATTGGCCCATCTAGCTTTCCTTCATCCTCTGTCTTGTCAATCCATCCTCCTCTAGCTAGATCACTCATGAAAGATTGGTCATGCAAATTGATTCAGTGTTAAACTGAAGCTGATTCTGAAATAATGATATTATCTATATCAACCAGTTGTATTACCAATTACCATAAGTACCATTGACCTTAGTAGGAGGGTCTCCATGTGGAAGGGTTTCAATGGTCAATACCTTTCCTCAACTTAAAAGTTAAAAGTGTTTTTTTGATCAACACACAATGTACAAGTTCACATCTAGAAGGGGTGAGGGTTGTTCACATGGTTGAACAATAAAATAGAAAAGCAATCCCCTTGTGGACTTACATATGGGGGTCTAATATACCAGATTGGTCTCACGTGACTGTGATGAAAAATCTATCCACTCTAATTGTGGACTAGTTTATTGTTTTGTAGATGTCTTTCTAAATGAGGAAGACAAATACTTAATAGATTGGCATAGATAGGATCCTTCTTCACAGCATTTGTGGGGGAATGCTTGAAAAATTATATGGCAAGATGCCACTCCTTACTGGTGTAACTAACCAAATTGGGAAAATAGAAAGACAATTCAAAATCAAGTTTCTACTTTCTGCCCATAGAGCAATCTCCATTCTTCACCCCTGTGAGCATCACCCAGATGCAATGAGTGCTAAGTGGACCATTGATGGTTATGAGAAATGGGTTCTTGTGAACTGCTATCATAAAACACAGATCAGATGAAGACTGACCTGAAACTATGCACTTGATTCCCAATAAAGCATCACATAACTTGATACACTGCAAAAACACCAAATATATGAAATGCTAGTGGCTTTTAGCATTTATCCATCACACTCTTCTTTTATCGTTCTCCTTTGTTTGACTTAATCATTAGGGGGCAACATTTGATGCTCATTAAGATTAACTTTTATATATACAGATATTTCCTCTTCGATTTAAATTTTATTTTATGAAGAGCAAGCTCCTCTGCTTCTTCTGAGATTAGATTTATTGCCTGGAGGGAAAAAGATGAGTGTACACCATCTTGACCAGCTGTTTTACTTCACAATTGACCACTAGATCTTCTATCATATTTCCTTTCCTCCTAATATGTTGATATGAGAACTCAAAATTCTTTTTTTTCATTTTAATTTCCTAAATGATATTGTTCATGTCCTAGTCATTGCACTGCCTCATTTTGACTGCTTCATTATTAGCATTGAGTTTCCTTCCTTTTTCATAGCCAGCCTTATTCCTTCTAAGAGAGCAATTGCTTCTACCTTATTATTTGTATTAGAGTTACCAAACTTGCTGCTTGCATAGTAGTCCATAGAGTCTTGGCCCGAGCATATGCCCAAACAAGGCTTGCTCACACAAATCTATCTTCCTAGCAAGTTAGTTCGAGACTTGTCAATTTCTAATTTGCAAGTCCCAGTGCAGGGACATGCCCTTGCAAAGAAACACAAAAACATTAAAAGTTCATAAAAACCTTAAATGACTTAAATGCGGACATAAAATAGAAAACAAAAGATACAAAACACATGCAAAACAAAAACAAAAACATACACAAATGATTTTGAAGCAGTATCACATAGCAAAAACAAGAAACACATAAACAACAAAATGTAATTAGTGCATTTGGAACAGAAAACTATGATTTTGGAGTAGCATCACATAGCAAAAACAACAAACTCATAACATTAAAGTGCAATCTGTGCATTTGGAGCAGCAAACTATGATTTTGGAGTAGCCCACAAAGTATTTGGAGCAGCAAAAATGAAGAGATATATCTATTTATATCCTTTTGTTTGTTCTTTTTCTGTTGACCATTCCATTTTTTTATTCTTTCTCTTTCCACTACGGAACAAGAGAACAAGCAAATGGAAAAATGAAGAGATCTTATTCTCCTCTTCATTTTCCCCCTTTTATGTTCTATAATCAGTAATTCAGATTCTATTCTATTTCCTGTCTTTTATTTTTTTTAAATCTACACTATATTTGTAATTTTGTAGCCTACTTGCAAATCATCATAATGTTGATGCCACAAGAAAGAACCCTCGCTGGAATCATGCCACCTTCGGTGCTAAGAAATGGAATTGTTTTGCAATTATTACAAAACCAAAATTAGTGGAAGAAGCATTAATTGTCTAAAATTTGATTTTATTCACATACCTGGCTGAGTTGCTTCTTTATACACACAAGCCACAAAGTTGTGAGAGAGGTGTCAAAGCTTTGAGAAAAGGACCTTAGAAAAAGGTAGAGTGGAGATGCAGCCATGAGGCAAGTAGACACTTATAATACTCCTCCATTCCCTTCAAGTTTGATCGCTACTGTTAGCCCTAGAGTTCACAGATTGGGTTTGCATTCCTATTTTGCACCACATTTTTCTCTAGGTTTCTAACCAATATTGAGAACATGGGTTAGAATAGAGACTAAAACAAAGCAGCAAGCAGTGTGGTTGAAGATTTTGATTCTATTGTACAATTCAATTTCATAATTTTCATAAGGCTAAGTAATTTTTTTTCTGTTTTCTGTTTAAAACTATAATTTTCAATATATTTCTGTCTATTAAATTTTAAAAGTGCATGCTATTTAATTTTAGAGCACTTACCATTTTTTAAATTTTGTTTTAGATCTCGTTACTGACAAAATTTAGTGGAAACTATCGATGCTGTTGGAACAAGGTTCAAAGCCCTTAATAATGAGATAGAGGTCTAAATTTTGAATGAAAAGAAGGCAAATGTGAAGTCCATAGTTGATGAGCAATGCAAGATATGATGAAAAAGGGTTGTACCATCATGTTTGATGGTTGGAGAAATAGGAGAAACATCATGTTGAATATTTCTTTGTTTCTTCCTTGGAGGAATTGTTTTTCTAAAATCCATTGGTGTTTCAAGCAAGATGAAAAATGCAGAATTTCTATGTGAGATTTTAAAAGACGCGCCTAAGGTGGGTGAGGCCAATGTTGTGAATAGACCCAATTATGGCTGGATATCTTGTCACATATTTCGGCATACAAAATATTATAGTGTTCCTGTTAACTGCATTTAGTGTTCCTGTTAACTGCATTTAGTGTTCTTTGTGGTCTGCATTTTTCTTTTTTCTGCACATTTATTTTTCATCTTAAGATAGCCCTACTGGTTCATAAAATAAGGAACAAGGTAAAATCCTTTCATTTACACAGAAATAATTGTTAATTTGCACCATCGAGACGATTGTCATGTGGAATGGCAATCTAGGAAACTCAAACCGTAATAAGTGCACTGGAATCTGAATATGTACAATTCTGCATATATAAGTGACTTAAAAACACAAGGGCACACACACATGCACATGGAAGCAATTATGCTCGGATTCAAATATACAGAACTGTGTAAGGCTGGATTTCAATGTACTGTTTGAGTCTCGCCCCTCAAAAGTCATGTCCTTGTAGTACAGATTGGATTTGGTGGTTGAATAGTTGAATACAAGGGTTCTATCCCACCGAGGAATCAATGAACTGCCCCCCTATGAAAGGGTTCATTTAAGTATATGGAGAATTAATAGTGATCATATTCTCTTGAGCGTAATATTTCTTTGTTCAATAATATTTCCTTTTAGAAATGGCTGGTTTGTGCATGTTTAGGTAAAAATAAAAAGCATTTTATAAGATGGGTTTGTGAGTTTCTGGATTCAGGTGCATGGTACAATTTTTAACCTTTATAGATTAGCACTGTGAACACAACCTACATAGTACACACGATTAATAATTTTTTTCACAAATGAAACAATCAGATAATTACTCATGTATTTATGCGAGTGCAGATTGGTTGTTGCACTGTTTAGTTGGAAACAACATGCATGACACTTATTTTCTTGTTACACTCTCCTGGTTGGCATTTCTTAGAGAGTCTTCCTGTTAAATCTTACAAATATCTAGTGCATATTATATCAGGTGGGCAAAATGGAAGCCATAAAATACAAGGAATTTCACCTGGATTCATACCAGACAATTTGGACATGGCTGTGATTGATGAGATTATTACAGTTGCATCAGACAAAGCAATAACTTATGCGAGGAAGATTGCCAGAGAGGAAGGATTGCTTGTAGGCATTTCATCAGGTGCAGCATATGCAGCTGCATTGGAGGTAATGGTAGAGCACCCACAATCACATAACACTAGTTGACTTGCATCTCTTTATTTCCTCCATAGAATGGCTGTAGAATTTAATTTGGGTGCTTTCAGGTTGGACAGCGACCGGAGAACAAAGGTAAATTGATAGTAATGATATTACCAAGTGCTGCAGAAAGGTATTTAAGCACAGATATGTTTTCTTCCATAAGAGAAGAATGCAGTAATATGAGCTTCTGAATAAAAATGAACATCTCAGTTCTCTCTGTCGCCCTGGTATTGACAACAGTTGAATGAAATGATTTCTTCCTCTGATTTGGATTGAACATATGATAACGAATATCTCTTGCTCTTGTGAAATGTGCAAATAAGTGGCATGGATCCATAACTATCCTTCTTCCAGATACAGAAGAATATCTATCAAATTAGTTTAACTTCCCAGTTTCAGATTTCGGAATAACATCAAGTGCTGTACCTTTATATTTTGAATTCCATATTAAATGCTGATGATCAAATCTAACAGTATTATATTTTAAGGATGTAACAAAGTATAAATGGAAAACACTAAGCGAAAAATTAAAAACAATAAAAACACCGATTTTGTCATTTCATTCCACACACACATGCGAATGCACATGCGCACACACACACACAAAGTTTGTTGGGTTAATATTGAAAACCCTAGTTTTGGAAGTGTACATTTGTAAATCCATATAAAACATCCACTTTTCAAGGGTATAGACATGTCGGTAGTAATAGTGGTTGTACTAGGCATAATTCTCATGAGTTACATGGTTCACCTCAATACTGAGGACATGGGTGGTGCTAGTACATACATGTATCTTTTGTTATCAATCAACCACATGATAGGGGTCCCTTAAGTTTTCCAAATAGTGGCAAGGTCTTTTGGATGAGTTTGGCTCTCTCTCTTGTGATGAATGCAACTCAGCATAATGAGTTTAATAAAAGAGCCATTGTGGGGTAGAGTCAATTCTTGATAGCCAGACCTCTTGAATGGCTAGGGAAAATCCTTTGAAAGTTATTTGCCACCTCTAGTTATATTTTTTAATTTATTATGTTTTGAAGTTTCACTTTATTTGAACTTTCTAACATATGATTCCATTATAGCTATTTTGTAGAGTTACATAATGGGCACTTATTCATGATAAAAACCTAAAAACAAATTAAAATCTCTCAACCTTAACACAAAATGTTGTGTATTGTTTTGCTATAAAATTAAAAAATGTACATTTATTATAATATTTTAATAATAACATACATATACATTATACATAGGATCATTTTACAAAAGACTTAGAAAGTTATATGATGAATGTGGTGGATAATGGTTATGATGCATTGCTGTCATTATATTTCATAATGGATTTTGATACGAAAGCTAATATATTAAAAAGATCATAAACAAAGTTCTTAAAAGATCGGAAGTATTGACTTGGCTTATGATCTAAGGTGGAGAAGGCTTGAGCTATGCTCATAGTCCTTCACTATACATAACAAATAGAATAAATGACTTTAAATGATTATGGTATGTAATAATGCATTAAACATGGCTCAAAAAATTGCACGCTATATCTAATCATAAAAGAGCTAACAATAAGAACAAAAACCATGGAAAAAAAAATATGAAACATATAAGAATTTGATTTATTAGACATTTTGTTACATTTTTTATTTTTTATTTTTTTTCCCAAAACTATATCTAGCCTTAAAAGATCTTTTAGAAACGTGAATAATAAAAGCAAAAAGCATGTAAAACTATACAATCTTTGAGACATTTTATTTATTAAGTTTTTGGTTAAATCTTTATTTTATTGAATTAATAGTTAGCAACAAAAATAAAATTTATATTTATATTTGTATTTATTATAATAATATAGTAATATTTATCAATTTAAATTATTAAAAAGTACTATAAATAGGTTGAGAAGTGTAATTATAATGACAAGGGGTGGAATGTAATGACATGAGTGCTAACAAATCTATTAACTTAAATTTGACGTTTATTTACATACCAAGTTATTCGTATTTAATAATAAACATACTATTATTGATGTCTTATTAAATAGAAACAATTGATAAGCTAGACAAAATATAGTTTTCCAAAATAAATAATGTTCGAAATAAAATAGTTCCTTTCATTTGGGAGATTTGTGCATTAAGATATGCAAGGATTCATAGTTTTTCAAAAAGAGTAGAGTAACACCAATGCTGATTTGGAGGATATTATTGTTAAGGTTCATTGGGAAATTTGTAAGCACTTGGTCTACTCTTAGGGCTTTGGAAAGATGGTTTCAAGGATAGTGGGGAGGCCCATCAAAAGGTTTTTTTATGTGGTGATTTATCTTGATAAGCAATTAGAATCATCAATTTTTTTGTGGCCCATGGATGATGTTAGGTTTTTTTCTTTAAGAATGGCTATTGAATTTTGATCCAAATCACAATATGTTGGAGAAAACCCTATTCTAGCTTAGGTTCTATATTCTCTCAATAAAATATTGAAATTGATGAGCCAATTCCTTTCCTTTAGGAGATTTGTGGATTAAGGTCTCCTAAGATTCATAATTTTTCAAAAAGATGAGTAATGCCAATATTGATTTAGAGGATATTTTTGTTGGGGTCAACCATAGAACTTAAAGAGTTGAGGCTTATTGAAAAATTTGTAAGCACTTGGTCTTCTCTTGGGGTTTTGGAAAGATGGATTCAAGAATAGTGGGGGAATGATTTTAACAAAAAAACCCAATTGAAGGTTTTTTGTTGTGGTGGTTTGCCTTGACAAGCAATTAAAATCATCAATTTTTTAGGGAGACATGCATGATTCTAGGCTTTTTTCTTCAAGAATGATTGTTGAATTTTGATCCCAATCACAATAGGCTAGATAAAACCCTCTAGGCCTACTCAATTTACACTCCCAATGATCACAGGGAAAGAACAAAGTTATGGCAATGGCTTGTCAACTTACCTAATGTTCCTTGGATATTGGGGGGCGACTTTAATATTGTGGAACACATGGAAGACAAGTGTGGGGGTATAGATATGACTTGGAAAGCAAGTGAGAGGTACTTTTGGCTGAAATTGAAAGCTAAGCTAAAATTAGCAGACCCTATGGAAAAGGGGAAGGAGTGCAGGGCGATATGGTTTATCTGGTGCAATCCCTAGAAAGGGGGGCAGAGGATTTACTGCAGGCTAGATAGAATCTATGCAAACAAGGAGTTCTTCAGCTTCTTACCAAATGAGGATGGTATGAAAGTGTGCATCCCTATACCTATCAGATCATCACCCTATCAAAGCAAAACTTGTCTCCAACCATGATAGATCTAGAGGCAGTGTAAGGAAGTCTAGGTTCATTCTCAATACCCACCTCCTAAAAGTTAGCAATTGCAGAGATGTTATTTCCTTCCTGAGATAAATCAACAAATGAATGCTAAAAGATGCTAATGCCATTGATAGATTGAACCAAAATGTTGAAGTTTGGAGGAAATTGCTCCAAACAATTGGAAAAAAGAAAGCCATTGATAGTAGAAAGGAAGAAAATGAACTTCAAGAAGCTCTAATCTTGGTTGAAGAGAATATTCAAGCAGATCCAAGGAATGAAAGGCTAGGGGAAGAGCTTATCCTGACTAAAAATAGCCTAAGGAAGATCCAATCCCACAACATTCAGGGGCTAAAGTTTAGAGCCAAGTTAAATTGGCTCAAGTGTGGTGACAAGGGCTCTAAATTTTTCTTTAAGTATATTAAAGATAAAAACTTCAAAGAACATATCTCTCAAATTTGGGAGGGAGGTAACCTATACACATCCCAAGAAGATATTCTAATGCAATTTTAGGCTTACTACAAAAACCTATTCACCTCCGAAGGTGGGGATGAAGACAATCATAGGACCAAGAAGTATGCCAGAAGGATTATTTCAAGAAAGATAAATGATGATGGTGCTCTAATTTTGTATGCAGATATAACCAATGAAGAAATTAAAAATGCAATCCTCTCCATGAATAATGATAAGTCTCTAGGATATGATGGTTTGTCTGTGGAATTTTATAAGACATTTGTGGATTGGATCTGTGATGACCCACCGCAAGTCTACCTTGAAGCGTTGAACAAAGGGTCCTTGGGTAGGATCATCAATAAGGGTATCATCAAACTATTGCTAAAAGGTGGAGACAAGACCTTGGTCAAGAATTGGAGGTCGATAACCCTTCTAAATGTCTCCTACAAGATCCTAACAAAAGTAATAGCCTTAAGGCTAGTTAAGATTCTCCCCATGTTCATCAACAACACCCAAATTGGGTTTGTTAAAGGAAGGTATATCTTGGAAAATCTTATCACGAGCTGGGAGGCATTGGAATGGGCAAGATATTCAAAGCATAATTCAACCATGCTCTTATTAGACTTTGAAAAAGCCTATGATAGGATAGAATTATCTTTTATAAGGGTTACCCTCGAAGCCTTTGGTTTCCCGAGTGTGTTTTGCAACATGGTAAATACATTGTTGAAGGATGTGATTACATAGGTTGATGTAAATGGTTGCCTCTCTGAGGCATTTGACCTTGAAAAGTCATTCAAACAAGGATGGCCCTTTGGCCTCTTCCCTATTTTTTATTGCCTCGGATGCTCTCCATTATTTTCTAAGGGAGCAAGCCAACTCTCCAAGGGTCAAGGGCATAAGACTCCCTAATCAGAATGAGCTAATTAATATACAATTCACTAATGATAACACTGCTATTTTTGTAGAGCTCGAAGAAAATAACTTAGAATCTCTAATGGGGAAGCTTAGTCTATTCTACCAAGCTTTAGGGGCAAAAAACTCCACTACTAAGTCCAACATACTTGGGCGGGTGGACTCCCTGCCTGAATGGATCAAGAAGTATGGTTTCTAGTGGGGTGGCCCCACAAAACTTGTAAGATATCTTGAAATACCGTTTATTGTCAATCCTAATTTAAAGGAGATGTGGATATGGATCAAGGAAAAGATTAAGAAAAATATTGAAAGATGGAATAGGCAATACCTATCCCTTGTTGGTAGAATTTAGGTTTGTCAAAAGATTCTTTCTTCTTACAATATATACTTTGCATCAGTTTGATTTTTTAGTAGTTATCAAGTGAATGATATTCAAAAAAGAATCCAAAATTTTCACTGGTCATATGGTAAAGGAAAAAGAGGAACCACTCAATTAAGTGGGACTGGTGTTGCCTATATAAGTTACATGGTGGGGTTGGTTTGAAGGACCTAAGGTTGCATTGCATTGATAGCAAAATGGGTAGCCAAGGCCCTCGTTGGCAATGAGCCTTGGAAGGTATTAATAAGAAATAGCATTCAACTGGCTATGCCTAAACATGCCAAGACTTGGAAGAATTTTCCATTTTGTGATATTCTTATAAGAAAACACCCAATGGCTCTGACTGGCTCCATGGTGTTCAAAAGCTTGTGGAAGGCCTAGGAAATGGTTGATGTATCAATTAATAATACACAAAAATGTCAAAGTTATAGGTCCATTTGGTGGAATGTTGAACACAATAATAAGCATCTTTCCTTGTTGCAAGGGTGCTTTGCAAAAAAATGGAATCAAACTGGTATTCAAACATTTAATAACATTCTTGATAATAGTCAATTAAAATGTTGGGATAATATTGTTGTTGAGTTTAATGTTCTTGTTTCTAATTTAAGAACTTATAGTGTTCTTGCAAAAGCATGTAAAGAGGCAAGTGTCCCCCTAGCCTTTGATAAGGTCATGACCCTATCCAGTGATCTTATCTGCGAAGATGGTATTGTCTTAAATGATATTAAAGAAAAATCTATTTACAAATCTCTAACTAGTAATACCTTTGTAATTGAGCATGTTAACAGGTGTTGGAGAACATCATTGCTTAACAACATTTGGCATAAAACTTTTGGTACTACTTGGCATAACATAAAAGAGCCCAAAAAGGCTTGTTTTAGATGGCTTGCTCTTTTACATAAATTTTTCGTTTAAAGTTAACTATGTGGATGTTGATATCTGCAATATATGCAGAACTCCAGAATTTGTTCTACATATCATTTTTTATTGTTTCTATGCAAGATAAATTTGGAAAATCTTCTACAATAATTTATTGATTTGGGACAAAGATGATATAATTTGGCAAGAGGTGATGTTTAATAGTAGGAATTTAAGGATTATCATATGTTTTGGGACTATTTGTCTACTAAAATCCTATGGCACATCTCGAATGCAAGAAATGAGGATAAGTTCCAAGGTTGTAGAAGGGTGCTTACGGAGTCGACAAAAAGATGCATTCTTTAATATTGTTTCGCAAGTTTCAATCCACCTGGAGTTGTCCATGTCCACACAATATTGCTTAATATTGTTTCGCATTCTTTAATTAGAGGGGGCATTGTGGAGGTCAGAAGAGAGGAGGTGAGGTGTGGCCACACCTAGCATCACAACCATGAGGAGGCTCAGGGTTTCCTTAGATTTTTGAATGAGTTCCAAAGGGTATATACCAATGTTGCTGATGGAGGTGCAAAAAGATGCAGGGTGCCACATCATGAGAGGCTCCATAGGGAAGATGATGTTGTTTCAGAAGTCAAATCCAATGCATTCCCCCCAGGGGGATAGTAGGAGATCCTAAAGTCAACAACCAAGGTGACAATGAGTAACCTGTAATAGCATATATGATAATGATGCTTCATATTATTTTGTGCAAAATTGAAACTCTAAACAGTGTATTCCGCCGTAGTCCCTGTTTTTTGTAAATGGTTGGTAACAACAACATTTTGTGTATATTTGGTATCTATAGTCAGTGAGAAGATTGATAGGATCATTGGAAACATATGTAATCTAGAACTTGTATACTCTAAAAACTACAACAGTGCTATGTAATAGTTTAATATACTACATTAATTCAAAAAAAAATATTCCATGCTTGATAAAATTAGTAGTTGCATGGGCAATTTTTAAAGCTTGGATGGTAATAATCGAAATGGACACTTGGGCTCCTATACAAACATTTGTGTTAAAATGGATTTATCCAAGAGAATTCTTAAATTTGATAATCTTACAATGGAACAAGTTTGGATACAAAAGGTGGAGATGGGAGGTTATCAACCTAGATTTTTCCTTTGTTAGAAGAACAAGCATATTAAATACATTGCTTGGAAGAGAACAACAACAATAAGTAGTAGTGGGAAAACCTCAATCAATTGTTCCCACTAGCCTTGATCTAGAGATTGAAATTGTTGGGCTAATAGAGGGTAACTTGAATTCATCTTCCCCTCTTAAGTCTATTAGAAGATTCTTCACTTTCAAAAAAATAGTTAATCTTCCCATCCCCATGAATGTTGTCCCTATAGATCAAATGAACCAATCTCTAAGATCAAGGCTCCATTCTACAAATCTCATAATCAAGCAATCTCAATGAATTGCATTAATTCTCAAGTAAATTAAATGCAAAGGGTAATGGAAAGGATGCAAATATTCTCATTAATATGGATTCAATTGGGGCCCTCCTTGTAAGGTTTTAGAAGCTGATGGTTTGGGGGATGAGTAGGAATTATTTGCCACAAAGATTTTTGTAAACAATGAAATTCAAAAAACTAGAAAGCAAATGACTTGAAAACAACAAATTGTAAACAAATTGGATCCTAATCTATCAACTCCAATGCAAACCTCATAAATAAATGGTAAGTCACTTTGCCTTGTTTGAAATGTGGATGCTAAATCTCTATAGCATTACACTAGATTTGATTGATTGATTTCAGATTTTGGCATAATATACTTGCATAAGACTGATTGAATGATCAAAATCATGAAGAAGAGACTGTATTTATAGACTTAGGAGATGAGGATAAGACCGATCACCTAAGCTAACTAGAAAATCAATGGAGTCACCTCAACTAGAAATTGGAGAATTACCATTTCAAATCATGAAGAGATAATATTGGATTATTTAATTTGATAATTAGATAAATGTGTAGATGAATTTCTTATTTGTAGACTAAGTTAACTTGTGAGAAGAGAAGAAATTTCTAAAGTGAAGTCAAGAGTTAGCTGATGATGGAAGGAAGAGTTGACTAAAGAGATGAAAGTGGAAATTATTTGAAATTAGTTCACATTTAATTAATTAATAAAATATAATTTAATTAAATGGATAATGGGAATTATTAAATGATAAATGAAGATTAAATGATAAATAATTAATGATGGTAATAAAGTGATAAATGTGATGATTAATTAATGAGATGAATGATATGATTAATGTGATGAATGATTAATAAATTGTCGATGATAAGAAGAATGTTTGTAGTGTCTATATTTTTTCCCTTTGAAGCAATGTTTGAAGTGATATTGTTTCAAAAAAAGAAAAGTAGCTAAGAAGAAAAAATAAAGATGAATATGAAATTAGTGAAGATAAAGATGATGACATGGCCCAGTCGGGTGAGATGAAAAATTAGAAAAGATGAGATGATTGATGCCCCCTCAAGATTATCCATACATAAACTGCATAGGTGGTCTAGACATCTCTCAAAAGAAGAGAAGATGTTTGATGTTTGTTTGTGTTTTATTGATGAAATTTTGGAAAATGCATGCAACTCGCAACTTGTCAGTTTTGGAAGCTATCCTAGTCACTAAGTGAGCCAGAAGGCATAGACCGAGATTTATTCATTGAATAGGGTGTAGTCACCTACCCCCAATGTATAACAAGGTGCAAAATGAAATGGATGGAAGACTTGACTAAATGACATGGAAATATGGTGGGAAAGTGGGTGAGGACCTACAAGATTGCGAAGTTTGGTTTATTACACATGACACCTATGAGAAGGTTTTAACCATGTTACTTGTCCAAGGTGCAATCAAAGGTGGTTTTCCCTAGAGGACAATTTTTATCTTTACATATTTTTGTATTTTTTTTTTTAATTTTCCTTTTTTGTGTGTCAAATGTGACACCTATTTGTCAGGTTTTCATCATGAAGAATGCCCAAAGAGACCATAGAAATAGTTTTCACTAGAGGGAAATTTTTCTCTTTACATTTTTTTGGTATTTTGGCAAGTGGGATATTCATCAAACGAAGCATGGAAGCACATCAAACGAAGCATGGAAGCACATCAAACGAAGCATGGAAGCACATGTGGAAGCATGGAAGCACATGTGGTGCACATTGTTGGTTATCAATCTGAAACTTTTGAGCTTTAATCTTTTGAAAATTCTGATGGAGGTAATTCTAATATGATTGAAGTCAACTAATTGAGTTGAGGCACCATTGATTTGGATATTCTAACTCTAGAAAACATGTGTTGAAGATCTTGGTGGCTAAGATAATACTAGTAGTATTTGCACAATAGATATTGTTGTATTTCTCTTTTACTATAATAGAAGCCTCTGACATATTAAGGTATCTCAGTAAGGTATCTTTGAAGCTCTCTTCTTATGATAGTTTGCTAGGAATGGTGATATGGAATAACTTATGGATAAAAAAATTATGGTGTATGTGAGATAGGTTGGGTGGTAAGGTGTGATGATAAATGTATTTACAAGTTTCATGATATAATGGATGGTTAGGACCAACAAGTCTATGAATGAACTTTAAAATTGTGGGACATTGAATGTGGGGACCAAAAAAATTTTGAAATGGAATTTGCACTGATGACCATTTTGTGGCATTTCCATAAGGGATTCAATTATGATGTTACCCATGTTTTGAATTAGCCCAATTTTAAACTTTGTGTTGAAATTGTTGTAGTGCCAAACCTCATTATGACAATCCAATCATGCAATCATATTTAGATACCCCAAGGGTCAAACTATTTTTCTAGTTGAAAACATTTTTCTACCTATGTGCTCACACAAGTTCAATGTTGTTACACTCATTTTGACCTCATGGAATCATAAAACAATTAAATCTCACAAATTGTGTAAAATGGAATAAAATGGTTTTACAGTGGTGTTCTTGGAATCATCAAAGACATTGAGGAAAATTTTCAAGTTGAAGCGCTTGTTGGATTGGGAGATTTTAAAAGTTCAAATTCTTGATAGGCAGTTTACAAAAAATAGTCAAAATTTGAATCTTAGATATCTGGAGCAGAAATAAATATGGGGTTATTCTTTAGGAATGTTGTTCATCATTCAATTAAATTTTCAAGCAAAAATTTTATTTCAAAGTTATGAAATTTTTAAAATTTTCGCTAAGATTGTTGTTGTTGAGTTTCCAATGTTAATCAGAAACTTTAAATATGTTTGAATTTTCCAAAAATCATTTTTTTAGTTTTAAAATAAGTTGTTTTTCAAAAAATTGTTGAAGTTAGAAAACCTCTATCGAAATCTGACAAGATTCTCATAACCTTATCGGAACCGACATGATTATGAGAACCACCCAAAAACTCGGCAGCCACTTTGGAAAGCAAAAATAAAGGTTACTATTTAACTTGTGGAAGTCTTGAGAGGTTTTAAATAGCTCGAAGTGGTTGTGAGAACCAGTTAACTGTCAGACACATCATCTAAAACTTTACTCCAATGTAAAGCATCATGCAACCAATGAGGCATCTGTTAAAGCATAACGTGAGAAGGTTTATTCAGAGATCATGAACAGGAAGTCCAGGCCTGGAATTTGACGGCCACCCTTGCCTGTTATATGAAAATTTTGTGACGGTTTGTTCATTTAAATACCTGTCATTTTACGTTTTATGAAAAAATTTAACTATCAAAAAAAATATTTGAAGTACCTAAAAAAATCAATATATTAGTAATCTATGAAATATTATTTTATAAAATAATTATGTTAGAAAATTTACAAATTTTAGAAACTATGCATGCACTCAATTAGTAAATCCAATTGCATATAATAAATTTTATTGATAATTAAATAATTATATATATGTAATTTACATTTTGACAATGCATAGAGTATCAGATTAAGAATAATTATATTGCACAATATGATTGTTTTTTCCATATATTTATTCTCTAATTTGTAAAATTGTATTACTATTTTGACTATAACTTAATTTATTGATTTCATATGTGTAAATATCATAAAAACACATTTAAATATCAATT
>VDFB02026140.1:0-25987 GCA_007258455.2 Sequoia sempervirens
GGTCCCACCAAGACATCCACAAACAAGAAACAATACATCACCCTATCGAGGAGATTGTATATCGTCTCCCTCAGATATCAAAATGTCCCTTTGATATTCACTTTATCACTCCAAGTGGTCCCCACATCCATCGACTTATCTTCCTGTTGAAGGGACTTAACCTAAGGTCCCTTCAATATCAAAAAGTCCCTCTGATAGTATTCCTTTATATGTTCCATCGAACCATCAAGGAGACTTGAGACAAAGTCCCACCGAAATGATCAACTCCCACTGATGGAACATAATGCTAAAACAATCCTATCAGAGTATCAAGGAGACATGACTTCGAGTCTCATTGATAACAACAATTCACCCCGATACCGCTCCAATCGCTAAGTCGCTAGAAAACCTAAACCTTAGAACATCTTGTTAGAGGTTACAAAGTTTTGAAAACCCGTGACACGTCGACAACAAAGAGAACCTCAAATTTGCTAAGTAGGGAGGTTACATGAAACTTTAGATTCCCACGACTTAAGTTAGAAAAACCTGAAACCCAATGACTTAACAAACAAACCATTTTCTGCCAACGGGATTTCGATCAGACTATAACTTTTTCTTGGTGATATTCAACTATCTGCTCAACAATGTAGAGGGCCGAACACTAGTACATTTGAGTCGCCATTTCTCAACATATGTTGGATGACATCCTTATCATATCTATTTAAATCTTCATAGATATATGTCAAAACTTGATCATATTTTAAGCATAAGAAGATCTTAGTTTTTTAATATCCTTTCAAGTGTGTACCTTTCCAACCTTAATGATATTTTAGTAGGAAATATTCTATTATCAACATAGTACCCTTTATCAGCAAAGGACTTACTATTATCTTTCTTCACATCATCAAGAGTGAAGAGATTCTCTAAAATAATGAATCCTCTAGGGATCTTTTTAGTCTTCAACTAAATAATTTGATCTACATTTGCTTCCTCTACTTTATGTAGTAACTACCTTGTAAAATCCCCTGAATATTTTAGAAATAATATTATTTGTGTGTCACATTCAAATACTTTTCAGTGATCTCAATTTTTAGGGATTGACAACCTTATGATTAGTTTGACATGATTTTCATTTGTCAAGTGATCCTTAGCTAGGTCAAATTATGATCCTATTGTAGCCATTTATCTTGCTTACATTTTCTATGACCTTGGAATCACCTATAAATTCAAAGCTTCAAAATAATCTAAGAGATCCCAAAATTCTTGATGATATGACCTTTTAGATATTTTTTTTTTTGCAATGCATTGCTTTATCTAGTTAATAACTAATTTGAAATATATGAACAATTGCAATTACTTAAATTTCATTCTAGCCAAGAAGTTTGTGGATTAATGATTCATATATTCCATTTCATTTCTTGTAAAACTAAGTTGCAATCTATGAGGTTGAATTATCTTTTCCCCTTCAATTGAGACTAAACATGTTCCCACTCTTGCACCATTATTTCACCCAACTCCATCAAAATATAGCTTCCATAATTTAGATTCGTCCACTTTAATGTCTAAGTATATTTAGATGGCACACTCATCATGGGAATTTCTTGATCTTCATCACAAAGGATATAATTTTCAAGGGCCATGGAATCAAAATTTTCATGTGAGTCCCACTCTAATCATTTAAACATCTAAGTATCTACCTAATCTAAAGATTGAATAAAATTTACTCCATGTTTTATGAGTTCATATTTGGATTTCCCTTCTTTTGTCATCATAGTATGATTTGGTTCAAAGTACATAATCATCTCATGGTAATATGCTCCTTTAAGATAAGCTTGGTTAGGAATTTTAACTTGGATCCATACCCAATCCTTATAATAAATTGTGTTCAATCCAAAGAGAGGTAGCCACCTACTTTTATAGTGAACTCTCTAGATAAGCACAAAATAAATTTTGGTGGAATATCAAATAACACTAAATCTTGTGGGACTATTATATTTGAACAAGAATATAAAATAAGGAGAAGATATTTTGTGATACCCATTGTTTGTCTCATTTTCTCATCTAACTATATGACATTCCTTTTCGTATAGGCTCATATGTGAGTTCTAATGTATCAGTTCACATTTCTTAGGCATGAAAATAGTACTAGCAGTGAAATATATCATAACATTATGAATATTTTTTTCAATAATGAGTGTTAAATAAAAAGGCATTGGCTTTATTTTACTAATCTTATTATTCACATTATCAAATATGGTTGGTACATTAGTTGAAATCTTTTATTGATTTGTACTATTTGTAGTTTGAGTGGTCCTCTTAGTCAAATCCTCTTGTCCCTTTAGAGCTTCTCCGGGTAGCTTTCTCTACTTAGGAATGGACAATACTTGGACCCATAACAAGACATTGGTAGTTATTTTTTTAGCTGGTCAATTATGTTGAGTGGATCTAGAACTTGGATCTTATTGGCCTAACTTGGATTAGCTCAAAATTTTAGCCTTTCACTAGTGACATTAGTAGGAATAACAAGCTACTCTTTCATGATATAAGGTTGATGACTCATTCTTGTAGTTTTTGATCTTTGATAAGCCTTGTTTAGGAAAATCATGACTAAGCAAATTATAGGTAATAGTTACACTTTAAGACCATGATTCTCCAATGTTCTCTTATTTTCTCTTGTGAAGTAGTCAAACTGCACTTTGGGTTGTTTTGATATAATATTGAATCATTAGCAAAAATTACTCCTTCCTCTTCAATCTAGGAAAATAGTGCATTTTGTAAGGCTATTTCTTCTTATTACAAGGACTATGATAGGTTGAAGGGTAGTAGGTTTCAAATTTTAGATTAACTTATACAAAAAAAAGAACAAATTGAACATTGCAACATTGAATCTATGGAAGCACTCAAAAAGTGTAAAATAAGAGAATAAAAAATTAAGGTATGCACTTTTTCTCTAAACAATGAAATTCTAGTCATTTGTCACATCATATCAATTAATCAAATCAATGTCATTCCCAAAATCCTAAAAACACGTTATTTTTCTTTAACTCTTGATTTTCTAATTATAAATTATTTAATAATTATTTTATCTTTTACTATCTCATATAGAGATATTTACATTTGCATTCTCTCTCTTTCATTAAAAGACCTAGACAAGAAAAATTAGACTAAGACAAAGTTGTCTACTTACAAAAAATATTCAAGATCCTTTGAAATGAATGAAAAAATTGTTGAGATGAAAGATACCTGTTGTTGGTATTAATATGTTTGAATATTTTTAAATCCTAAATTATTCCTTTGTTTAAACCCATCTTACACTTTCTTTGTAGAAAATTTTGGAACTTGGAGATTTTACATTATAATTAATCTCAAACATACAAAAGAAATTTCACCAAATGTATAGAGAGATAGAAAGGATAGAGAAGAAATCTATATATACTAATAGATTACTCTAATTAAAATTGTAATGGTAAAAATTGCATATATTGCACTTCACCCTCATTTTGGGTACTCTAACTTCATTCTTTTTTATATAATAAAAACTAATAAGTGGCATGTTTTTTTTTTTTTTAAATATAGCACATGAACCAAACCTTACTTGATTCCATCTACACTCATTCTTATTAATTGATTTCAATCCTCAACTCATCCATTTCTCATCTAGGTTCATATATCCAATTTTTTGAGTGAATGAGATCAATTTGTGCTTTATGGAAATGAATTTAGAACTTTTAAAGTTTAAATTTAAATTTGGGTTGACCCAACCCTTCCTTCTAATCATTGTGTTAACTCCAAATCTAATTCATTTCAAATCATCTTATATGAGCAAATAGAATCAACATTATAACATCATACTATGCCACCTACTTGCACCAACATCTAGGACATTCTCTACATTTTTTCTTTCAATCCTATCAAAAGTAATTCAATTCAATTTTGTAGGAGTTTGACGAAAGGAGAATTTATCCTTATCTAGAAAAATTCACAAAGGTGTTACTAAACACAACCAAATAGCTAAAATAAGTGACAAAAAAGAGGCAAATACACAAGAAGGTATCAACCTTTAACACATATAAGATCCATGCATCAAACTTCAAATTTGTAGGCTTGAATCAAATCTCTATACATATCACTTTTGCTTGTATCACTTTCCCATAATAGAAATGATTCAATACAACATACAATCAAATTCCTAACTCTAAATCATTCATCTTACTTTTAATTTTTCCATGTATTAAAAAATCAAATATAAAATTATTAAATTACATTTGCATTGATTAAATTTCATCTAATACTTTTTTATTTACTTTCTACATTCATTTTGATAAATTATTCTAAATTACAGTGTTTTTAATAATTAGTAAATATATAAAAATACCATTTATATTAGAAATATTAAAACAATTGAACATTAGACTTTAATAAAGATCAAACCCGTAGAAAGAGATAAAAATCTTAATGAATATTTTAGAGATAGTCCGAGAATTGACAGGAAAAAATGATTACAGGCCATAATAAAGATCAATTCTGTACAAAGGGGAGAGAACGATTGTACTTATTATCCTTCAGGATTTGGCCAGAATGAAATGAAACTTTGTGGAGCGCATCTTTCCAATCTTGGCCTCTTCGTAAAAAATATTCCAAATATTTACAAATCTAATCACATACAGGCAGATAAAGATTGTTCTGAGTTTTGTAGAGACTAGATTGATGGGTATTTATAAAAATATGCAGCAGTGGGATTACGAACATTGCAGCTTCTGCGAATCTAGCTTTGACTTCCAGTCAAAACGTTGAGCTGGTCCATCTTGATCATGGACACAACAAAGTTGTCGAAGAACAAACACTTCGTGGAGCGCCTCTTTCCCATCTTGGCCTCTTCGTAAAAATTATTCCAAATATTTACAAATCTAATCACATACAGGCAGATAAAGATTGTTCTGAGTTTTGTAGAGACTTGATTGATGGGTATTTATAAAAATATGCAGCAGTGGGATTACGAACATTGCAGCTTTTGCGAATCTGGCCGCTTTGACTTCCAGTCAAAACATTGAGCTGGTCCATCTTGATCATGGACACAACAATGTTGTCGAAGAACAAAAGCTGGTGTGACATTTGCTTTCAGAAAAATACATGAACTGAACTTTTAAATAATAAATATACTGTGTATTGACCATTATGTGCTACAAGTTTATCTTTGGTCACAATCCACACATCACAGGACTCTATGGTGTGCCTTTGGACGTAATCCACTTTGCCTGGTGCTATCATCTTCATCTTTTCTGTTCATTCTTCTCAACCGCCAGAGGCTCTACTTTGAGGGTGCAACTATTCTCTTTAAGGAAAAGGTATGCTCATCATTTTAAAACTCTCGCCCATCATTTTAAATCTCCTGCATTTAAAATTCCTGCTTGTTTTAAATCTCCCAGTTTTTACAATTCCCGCTTTTTCTAGGGACAAAAGGCTTTGCTAACGGATGATAGCAACAGGGATTGATGGGACCTAGAGGGATGGTTTAATAAAGGACAACAAAGTTTCGTTAGCAGTAGGCTAGTGGGTCACAACCATCAAGACAATACTTCCTCGCAAAAGTGGGTTTGTGGGTCACAACATGCATGATGCATGATGGGGTAGGCATCCATGCCCCGGTGCATTCCTAGGGCTGGATAGCCTCGGACTCTCTCTGACTTAAGAGCATGGAAAAGGCTATCCAGCCCCAAAATGGCATGAGGTATGGATGTCGAATGCTTATGTCCCTGTGCATACTTTTTGATCGCCCGTGCACCAACCAAATCCGTGTGCTGCAGGCAAGCCGTATCTATCAGCGTTTTTTGGTTTACAGTGCTCAAGGCTGTTTTTTAAGTTTGTCATGCCATTTTTCGTTCACTGTTTTTTTTTTTTTGCTTTCCCGGCCTCTATTGATTTGACAACTGGATGGGAACATTCTATTTCCATTTGCAGTATTTTTTGTCAATTTGATGGCATGCTTGATGCAGTATTTAGAAACATGAAAGTCCATGGTCGTATTGTTGTTTGTGGTATGATCTCTCAAAAGAGTTTTCAGAATAAGCAAGGCATACAATACATAAGTATGGTAATCCCTAAGCGCATAAGACTGGAAGGCTTCCTTCAGTCTGATTACCTGCACTTGTACCCTCAGTTTCTTGAGAATGTGATGAATTATATCAAACAAGGGAATATAACTTACATTGAAGATATTGTTGAAGGACTTGAAAATGCACCAGCAGCTTTTGTGAGGCTGTTTCATGGTAAAAATCTTGGCAAGCAAGTAGTTCATATTAATGACGAGTAACAGAAGTGTAACTGCAGCTCTGAGACAAATAATTTTTCATCAGAAATGCAACTGAATAAATCATGGATTACTAGGTTTATTTTTAAGTTGATTTCTGAATCTTTTCAATGGGAAACCACAGAGGGAGTGTCATGTTTAAGTGTTATTTTCCTGTTATATTATCTCTTATGTGAACTTGACTCACAGATTCAAATACACTTTACCTTCCAAATATAGTTTTTAAATGAATGCCAGTATTCTGTTTAGGATTATTGTCAATGATTTTTTGACAAAATGACTAAAAATATACGATGCATATATCTTTTTATCTTAAATTTTCAACATCATATCTATGATCTGATTAGGTGCATTCAATTGAAGAAATTAAGCATCTATGTTCCTGCCATACGTGAAGGTTGTATTCATGACTGTGCAACCATTTTACAAAGATTTATTGGATCTTAAATATATGATTGAAGCTTTACCTTAATTGCCTGAATTTATGTGTTGCATTAAGTGGATAACATGAATTCTAACGGCAAGAAATATGTACAAAAGCGTACTCTCGTTGCCTAAATGGAAATACATTTGTACCTCTATTCCAATGTAGAATGAAACCAAAATTTTGATTGAATCCGTTAATATATTATTAAATTTTATAATATAAACAAGCGCTCTGCGTGAGCTGTAGTCCCTGCCTTGAGCAGGTCTGTTTGTAGGGAAAATAGTGACAGTTGGCAAAAGAGGAAATAGAGTGTATAGGTCTGTATTGCCTTTTCCAACATCTTTTTCAGTCACATCATATTCATTCAGAAAGGCCTAAAATATATTTCAGTCATCAAATAAAAAGGGTTGCAAGAGTAGCATAATTATCATGCTGGAAAGTTCCCTAATTCAGAAGAAACACAATTCTAGCTTTTGCTGTTCTGAGTGCATCTGCTATCTTTAGAAGGTCAGGAACAAGGAAAGCAAATATATACATTGGTAAGAGAAGAATTGCAACACCAAAGAGGACAATCAATGCTCTCTGCATATACAATCACGACATCTGATATTGTCGAGCCCCAAAAGCTTGGCTACACAAGGTCTCCAGGGCGCTTCCCATGCTGCACTGCCATGCCCAATTCCAAGTTTAACGAGATCAATAATTGCAAAAATGAATATCCCATTCTTCAAACTTTATCCTTTATGATTAGAGTTTTGAGGAAAATGAAAAAAAAAAAAGAAAAATACCTTATCTTCAGATAGTTGATTCAGTCAAACTGATCAGTGCACCAAAGAAAAATCAAGACCCAAAACCTTGGGACCTATCAACCTCCAAAAATTCCCATATAATCTTCATCACTTATTACCTAGCAAGTAGAGCATCAAACATTTTCCCCTCTAACTCGAAGGGCTACAAGTGATTAAAAACTAAAGTCACCAATCCAGTTCTTTTGTCCAAAAAATCAGCAATAACAGGCAACTTTATTTCTGGCTGCTTGCCCTCGTATGTTTCTCCCCAAGCTTTTTCTAAAGATAGGATGACCTACAAGGCCACTTTTTTGCTCTTTTGAGCTCGGATACTGATTGTCAGTTTTTGCCAGTTCCAATGGCTTATTAGTCAGATTTTGCTTCTTTTGGTGTCCCCCATCAACTTGTTTGTGAAGCAAGAACTACAAACCTTTATAGAACCATAGTTCTTCCTTCCCGGGAAACCATTGATCATCAATCATCGAGTGTCATCACTCTGAAGCTATTGAAAGTCCCTACTCTTATGATCAGCAATTTAGCATAAAAAATTGGTGTTTCATAAGTTCATATATAATATTTTCTGCAAAAATTATTTCTCATCGACATCAATTTCAATAGGCTCTACAATGTGAGATAGTTTCCACAGTCTATGATAGTGAACAGAAGAGTGCTTCTGGATTTAACTGTGCAGTAGTTTCCAATTTGTATAGAATCTTCAATGTTTGAGCCAGGATGACCTGCACATATGCATTTCCTTGACAGAAAGCAGCCTAAGAGGCTCATGGCACACAAATTTCTAAACTAATTGGTTAAACCTGTCAAAGGAAAACAAATTTTGAGTAGGAAAATGAACAATACTACTCAGAAAAAATGACATGGTGTTAGCACACAGAGTCAACTATCCAAGATTTTTTGAGTTCGATAACAAGAGGCCTTTGACTGTTATAACAGGGCAATATGCTGATAACGACTTTGTGCTATCACTCTAGACTACATAACATAGTAATCATAAGAACCATTTTCCATGTCTACACTCAATATATGATTTTTCATTTGAAATTCATGGCCTATCTGCTCTTCTTCCCTTTGATACTTATGACAGTTCTTGTCTTCCCTGTAGTTGTTCTAATTCACCTTCTTTTGGTCCAAACAACAGTCTCAATAAATTGTTAATGAAAGTCTTTAGTATGTCGTCACCTTCTTTTGGTTCAAACAACAGTCTCAATAAATTGTTAATGAAAGTCTTTAGTATGTTGCTATGGCGACTGTTAACTGTTACATAACATGACAACTTGTAATACAAATCAATGCCAGTCCATTTGTGTTGCACAATGACAGTGTTTGGTGACATGTGAGAAAGCTTAGGTAATAGGAGCGCTCCATCTCCTTATGACAGTACACTTGTTGGTGATGATTACCTTTGAATGACAATCCCTATACTTTGTGATTCTGACAGTCTTAGATTTTATGGTATGGCATGAATACACTTTGAATGATAAGACTATTTACTGACCTATCATGACAGTCCTATTAAATCATCCTGGATCCTAAGCAAGATGTGTTATTTCATCTCTTTACATGTCAAGCCTCCCATGGGGCTTACCTTGATTGTCCCTCAATTGTATAACTAACCTTATGACTCCAAGAATCACCTCAATGATTACTAAGATGGCCTTCCTTCATGACAACACTTGTGAAGTTAATAAACTCCTAAAAAGACAAGACTGTCTATTCACCTTTATGACTGTCCCAGGCCTATGTGATGGCGATTTGACTTTGTGACAGTCCTCTTAAGGCTCATCTTAATAATCAATAGTTTGGTGTTGTGCAGTATTCTATTTTTGTGATGCGTTTCAACAAACAAAAAAAAATTAAATTAAACAGCCTCACTAGTGTACAAACCTAGAAAGATATTCAACCATGTAGTAGAACTCAAAAATGTAATTTTAGGTAAATCTACACTTGCAAACATTAGGGATACAAATTAATTGTCATTTCAACATTATGCATTTCACGTCTATCCAGAGCGTTTATATTTTTATATAGCATTTCAATACAAGAAATACTTTTACATTTATCAGTACATACACAGTAGCCGCATAAAAACCAAGTGGTATCATCATCTCCCACTCACCAATGCTCAAGCTGCATAAAGCATATCAATGTTTTAAAAACATATTGTTTACACCACTAAAAAAAATGCTTATAAATAAACATTAAAGAAATAATGCTTTTTACCCATTTTTACCAAATAGAAAGAGAATCAATTGCAAGTAGTGAATCAGGCAAGTATCCTATCAAGAGGACCAATATTTTGGAATACCAATTCTCTAAACTATTCACAAAAACATGTTAGCACCATCTGAATTATTTTTAAACTCAGACTCAAGAAACCCACATAAATTTCCCATCTTATATGACAGAATTGACAACTAACCATAGCATGACACTAGATGCAGGAGAGAGCTTGAAAAAAGGCCACAATTCTGAGAAGGCATCTTTGGACAGACATGTCCATGACAATGTACAACCCCCACACGTGCCATAAAGAATTAGGCCGATTGTGGGCATCCATCATGCCAAATTCAATGTAATTAACACACCAATTAACCCCATCTCAAATTTAATAACAAATAGCCAACTCAGAATAATGTGGAGCACCAAAGAGGCTGCAGAGGTCCATGCACTGACCATTTTTTCCACAAAAGAACAAAGTGGCATCTATTAAGAGACCTTATTTCTCATAAAACCTTTATGAAACCCTTGTCAAGGGACCTTTGCAAAGATCCTCTTTTAGTTGAGTGCATCCACCATAGTCCTATTCAAGAGTAAATAAGGCTCTCGCAGTGAATGTTATTCACAATAAAGGTTGGATAAAGATGGTATACATTGTCTCTACGATGTTTCCTATTAGGAAGATAGATTTCCATCGGCCAAAGCTCTATTGAACCCTGATTTCGCACCCTAAGAACCTTTTGGCCTGCTATCAGAATGTTGATATTTATTCAAGGAAGGTAGACTTTGATGAACAGTAAACCAAGGCATGACCATAATGCATAAGAGAAACTTTCAGGTCATAGATTAATAGAATGAGGCACAGAGCTATGTAGTGACAACGCTAAAAGTACAAAGACAGTGTTAATGAAGGGTCACAGTGATATGCAGTGCAGACCTAAATGGAAGTCTACCATTTTCATTTTTTAAGGTTATCATAACATATGTCATTAAGAATGAGAAGGAGCATGTAATGGGTGTATGATAAAGCAGAGGTTGACTTGACGCTGAATAGATTTTCAATGCAGCAATAGAACAGTAAAAATAATCCCAATCCCTAACTCATAAGGCCTTCATGATGACAGTAGCATGGAAAAGTTCATCTCATTCTAAATGAAAATGGGTAGTGGACGGCTCCTGAGAAGTTTTGGCCAACAAAGTGCTAATAGAAGGGATGAAGAACATTTTGATTCTCAACAAGCATTTTGAAGTTTCATAGGTTTTTCCAGAAACACGAGTTCAAAAAGGAAAAAAGAGGAAAAAAGATTGAGTCGTGAAATGTGTTGCTAACGTCGTGGAGATGGAAGAAAAAGGTTCATATGTAAAACCTATTCATAATTGCTTCAAATTGCAAGCAACAAAAGAGTAAATGTAAGGCGTTGTATAAACTAAAGATTAGATGGATAAATCTATAACTTTTTCTTCTCAAACTATTTATACAGGGGAGTAGGTTTTGTGTTGTTCAAAGTTTCAAACTTGGTATCAGGGTCAGTATTGAGTGTTTGGATAGGAGCTCTCATTGACCGTGGCTTGACAACAACAAATTGTCAAGGGTATCTCTGGTTGGCCTTCATTTTATTATAGTTAGAATTCCATTTGAATCCATGTGGGTGAATTACTGACACAAACTTCACCATTAGTCCTCTATAAAAGAAATTGCATGCATTTAGGGTAGCAAACAATCCATGCATTAGAACTTCAAATGGTGCCAAAGTGTTTCAGAGGCCTGTGAAATATATGCATTCTGCATTGCACACATTCATCTTTGGTATTGAGCCAATGCAATGATGGATTGGAACTCCCCAGGAATTGGCTCTATGGTATGTTCAGTGTTGATGTTGAAAAGTTATAGTGGTCAAGGTGTATTGGCTCATAAAATTGCATTACCTCTCTGGCGTGATTGGCACAGATAATATAATGGTAATATTTACACAAAACAGTTTTTATTCTTTCTTACAAAATTGGTAGATCAATTCAGCATCTAATTGTAAATCTATTTTGTAGGAAAACAAAATGTGGCCAATTTGACTACAAATGCATGTGGACCCAAACAAATCCTTCCTGCGCTGCCCACTGTGCTTGCATCTGATGACAGCAGTAGCATGCATTCGAGTAATTCTATGATTTTGGCTGATCGTCGAACTAGGAAACCTGATATTTTGTACAAATTTAGGCAGCATAAAGGTGGATGGAACATTACCAACAAACACTACTGTGTTGTAAGTCCTTTGCACAGCCTCATCCCAATGATTAAAATTACTTTTAAATTACAAACAGGCCTTGCCAAATATTTTTGCAAATTAGATACTTAAATATCAGATATTGTAATTCAGGATACATACAATAAGTCCCTAGCATACTGTATTACTAATAATTCAACAATTTCTACACCATCAGTAGAATGATTTGCTCCTCTTGGTTCTAGCTCTCCCAATTGTTAATAATCTCTATCAAAAAATAATTTCAACTAGGTAAAAAAAGATTAACATGCCACATAATTATGCTATCCAAATGAAGGGCAGAGTAACATCATTGTGCTTCCAGTTAAGTGCAAAATCTATAAAAATACATAGAGCAACAAACATCGTTGCAGACAAGATGCAAAATTACAAAGTTGAAGTGTGAAAGAGGCAACAACAAGAAGCAAACAGAGAGATACCACTTAAATAAAAAAGTAAAACCCTAGTTGTTATCGATGCTCTGCATTTTCCTATTGAAAAGCTTATGTAATCAAAGACAACTGAAACATTAAATAGGGCAACCCAACGATTCCAACAAGTTCAATAACAAAAAACTACACCAAAGCCGGGGAAGAAAAGGCTGTGATCACAAGAGTTAGATGGCGGTGTAAGAGACATGTATTTGTTAGCTTTTAGAGAAGGCGTGGCTGGCTACAGAAGTAATTTTTTTTTGTTTTTGATTTCTCCTTTTCGTGAAAGAAAGAAAATACAACAAAGTAGTGGCATGATGAGTACCTTTTAGAGAAGGTCGTCTCAGAAGTAACACTGAGTTTGTTCTTGTTGTGAAAGATGTGACCACATCACCCAAAACCCTGGTTTTAACACCGACCTTGATTCGATCCTACAAAAACTTCATTGTCATGCCCTGCTGCTTGGCTAGTGCTAGAGCCATTTGGGTAGTTCTTTTGGGCTACTGACCAGTCCTGACATAGTCTGTGCATGCAAAACAAATAAAGCCCACTTACATCCCCCCTCATAAAATAGTAAAACTAAGGTACCCATGATGGAATATGGCCATAAAACTTAACCACATATACTCTTGCTTTGCTTGGCATATCCATTCCTGAGCCTCCAATCCTGGATATTAAAGGCCATTATACAGAATCCAGAAAAATGAAAAGTCTATAAACATAAATTTTACAAGACTGCAGAATTGAGTGTTCAATGAAACAGCTTACCAAATTTCATAACCAAAAGGTCCAAATTGAAGATGCTAGAGATGGTGAACCAAATGAATGCAATAATGGGGTTAGACGAAGATGCTTCAGAATGCAGCAGATCGTGGAAGAAGAAACAAGATAAGCTGTTAAAAGAGAAACGTGAGCGTTTGATTTTAGAAAACATAGGCAAACCAGCAGTAACCGTTCTTTATTCTAAGATGCATGAATGCAAAATGTGAAAGCACAGACTAGGCGCGTGAACCCCTTTTTACAATGCCACGCATCCAGCTCTAGTTCCATGTGCCCTCTATGAGAAAAATAGACAAAACATTAGGAAGTCATGTTTAATACTTTCCCTCTTCGTTTTTATTGGATGAGCTTCTTCTTTTCTTTTGGTTTTTTTTTTTCAAAAACCTAAAACCGAGGAAATTAGCCCCTAGTGAATAGCGAGTTGGATAAATCTTCAATTTTTATGCAAGAAAACAATAAAAAAAAAATAGACTTTGGCTTATGACTGTATAATTGCTCACTCAATTCCCAAGACACAAATTAATGCAGTTTCTGCTCACCCGATAAAATTAGTCTCCTTGTCATACATTATGACAAGTCTTTCCAGACCAAATGTATGAACCAAGTATGAATGTCAAAGTAACAAGAAAAAGAAAGCGAAACCATCAAATAAGAGTAAAATGCTTCAAATCCTCATTCATTTAATGTTATGCTTCCAATAGAAACTTATCTTTGCTCCCAACAATACATTTGGTGTGTCTAACGAAATGCATTATCCGACATTGACTCTATGTCGTAATTGAATACACTTTAAACAACTCTTTTATAATAATAAAGCTTGAAAGACTTAAACACCAAATGTTTCTTTGCAATGCACTACTGAGCCCCTCACATAAACAACTAACTTTTTTATAATCTTATATAAAGATCTAATATTTTGTATGTGTTCATTACAATGCATAACTCCTTAACATTACACATAAAACTTTAACAACATTGCATCAATTGTTTACCATAAGGCATAAAACCGTTGCTACAAGTCTCTGCCCAAATATAGTAGAACAACTTTAGCACTGTAGAATATAGAATGGTAGGTTCCTCAAAAATATATGTTATAGCAAAGCAGTCTTCACCTGTTGTGGATGCTCTACTCCAAACAAGCCAACTCTCAAGGTTTTGTTTTGAGATAGACAAGTTTCCAAATTATCCAGGAGTAGCAAATGATTTCATTAAGAATCCTACATTGACCACAATGCAATCTTTTCCCAGTAAACATTAACCTGATCCAATATTATTGTAAATAGAAACTAACAATAAAGCCATATATCACAAATTGATGTACACCCCTGTCATTAGGCTATGTGCCTGAAACAAATTGTAATGTGAGCTTTGACAATTAATTTCTAGGTCTTATTAAAGTTGCTTGGGTTAGTGAAAATAAAATGAAAAATCTAGATGGTAGCAAACAACCACCAACTCAAGCTACTGGATTTCCTGTAAGTAATAGATAAATTGGTGTTCAATTGAAACAGGAACTTGACTAATCTGTAACATAATTATTCATGATAATTCATCAACTCTAATCCTCCAACATAAGATGACTAGTCTTTGTCATACATAGGATAGAGAATTGCTTATATAAAGCAATAGATTCATTACATAGACAATAGGAGGGACTATCCCTCTATCCATTATTCAAAACACGCATTCTCAAAGTCAGGGTTTGGGCTTACTCACCCTCTTATCAGTAGCCTATTATAAGCATTTTGCAAGTCTTCCAGCTAGACTGCATAAGCAATTTGCTTTAGCCATTCTATTGAGTCCACACCAACAATATTACATGATGAATTTTATATAGAATCAAAAGTAGAATTAAGAATTGTATGCTCTGAAACTATCTTAACTAACCCATAGGTTATTGTAATTCCAATACCAAAAAAAATCACAATTATTTTATAGAAATTATTTCTCCTACTGAAACATCCTTTCATTCATACTCTCTTAACTTATGACTGCACATATCCTGGAAACAGTTGCATCTCCTTAAAATAATAATAATGTGGAACAATTACACCTCCTTAAAAAACAAAAATGATATCCTTAAAACAATGCGTGTTTCTCCTAGATTATAGTTATACTTGCCAAACAAATAACACATTCACCGCCAACAATTTACTGTCAGAAAATTCATCAATAACAATTTTCCATGAGGTGAATTTGTCATGGTGGTGAATTTTCCCACAGTGAATTGTTAGCGGTGAATTAAGGGAAAATCCAATTTGTTTGGCAAGTATAACTATAAGATGGGAGAAACATACTCCTTAAGCATGACAAAATAGAGTGCCAATGTGTTTGGCTCAAATCAAACACCTAAATGCATTTAGCACATGCATCAACCATGGATCCATTAATTAAGCACCAAATCTTCCCTCCACTTAGAAACGCATGATCACGGTGCTTTCATTAGAAAAAAATTTCCTATCTTTCTACGTGCATATACATCAGAATGTATCTTGATCTTACTAACATAATTAGGTATCATGACATGATGTGCAAACCATATACAACATCAATAGCTCAAATTAAATCTCATCCCCGTATTAAAATTTCATATAAAATCAAACCAATACAAATAAAAGGTTTTGTATCTATTTCGTTTTGTAGTTCTTCAAAGCCACAATTACAAAATTAGGAAACTGGGATGATAAAGGTAGGTTTATATATTTTTTTATCTAAATCTCTTGTACTTTCCTCATTGTTATATGGGTAAAGTTATCTTAAACTGGATATCTATATATAGTTTCATACAATAGATTCTTGTGAAAGCTCTATAGCTACAATTCTGAGAATAAATATTGTATATAGTTTCTAAGTTGATATCTAGAAATGTAATTTAAATTTGGTTCTCTAGCATGTCCTAAATTTAGATAGTAGACACACTTACTTTCTACAAAATAAGGTACATAGTATTTAGCTTCAAGTAGCTTTATTTCTCATTTATAATTTTGTACATATATAATCTTTAACCTTACTCATCCCAGGAGACGACTACTACTCCTCCCCATGTCCCTACAATTAGCCAACCCATGGTGGCAGACTCATGTGCGTTCATTAATAGTCCAGAAAATGTTGGAATAGATGTTGCACACCTCGTTGCCACCATATCAACCAACTACCAAAGCATAGTCCACAAATTTAAGGACGTTTTCCAGTCATCACCCTCAATTCAGGATGTCGACATTGAACAACTACAAGAAACACTTGCCTCGTTTCAAAAGAGTTGCACAAAATTGGAGGGTCTATGCACTTTCCTAAGGGAAATATTTTATCACCACCAATACCAACAAGATGGGATAGACGCTTTGGTACATGCATATGAGACGTACCTCCAGAATATGTGATAGTTTAGTTTAGCTTGGTCCTATTTAACCTTTGTACAAATCCATAATTTTTTGATATTAGTCCAATCAGAATGTGTATACTTTGATGCTATGTAACTAACAAATACATATCCATGTTCAGAATATGTGCCATTTTTTCACATTATATACACTTTTCCCGTATATTGCTCAATATGTAAGTGTCTTTCAAATTACTATGATCACTATCTATTGTGACTACCACAATGTCTACTCTTAATCTGTGTAATCTATTATTTAGTAAGTTTGAATTACTTGCTCTCTTCTAAATTATATTTGCACATCCTTTTAATTTAGTTCTATGATGTTCTTGTTCAATTCGGTATGCTTCTCATCTTAGGCCAATCAAAATGCCTATATTACTATGGTATGTAGCTAGCAAATACATTTAGATGTACACAATATGTGTTCAAGTCCTTCACAATAATATGATCGTTATTTTGCATGAATAGTAGCACCTATACTTTTATCCTATGCAATTAGTTTCTCTCTTCTAAATTATAATTTAATCTTCTTTTAATTTACTACTACAATTTTCAAGATAGCCCATACTTTTTGGGTCTACAAAAGCTACAAATGCATCTTAGTTCGCTTTATTTTCCCACAAATAAAAACAATTCAACAAAAAAGAATTTCAATTATTCTGCCATAGTACGAAACAAGAGATTGCCACAAACCCTTTAAATCACAACTTATGCCATACAATGTTTTCTTGCATTTTCCCTTGGATTTTTCTTAGGCATTGCCTATCCTTGCTACACATAGTAAACCACAACTTACTTCCAATTGGTCGCTATTATAGATCACATATCCTATAAACGAAATACGATCCAAAAAAACCACCTTGCACCTTCTCCAAGCCCCAAGCAATCAAACAACTTTCAAACCTAAATGAGATATTTCAATTTCTTTCATATGAAAGGTTGTACTAGCTAGTTTGCATTTCTTGATTACTATTATAACATTGTTTTGATACCTAAATTCTCTACTCTCACTTTGCTTGCAGGCCCTCCACTTCCACTATCTTCCACTTTAACTGCAAATGACATTGCTGACATCCTTTTAGGCATTCATGATGTTGATCCTTTTCTACAAGTTGCATCTATCAACCCCATTCAACAACCACAACCTACACTTCCCGAGTATCGTATTCAACTGTCAGATGGGACGCACACACACCCTGCATTGCTACCCTCACAATTCAATGAGATTGTTTTGGAGGAGGCTTTAATCAAAGGCTCTATTGTCCACCTCAAAGAATACATTTGTAGAAAGTTTCACAAATTCACGTATGTTCACAATTACCTTATTTAATTTGGTTCCTCTTATTTACACATGTAAATAGCATTCACTTTCAAGTTGTCATTTTCATTGCATGACTGTCGTAATTCATAGCTTGGAAGTCATTTCAAACAATGCCTCAATCATTGTAGCTCCAATTGTTATTAATGAAGCGACAACCTATATTCCCTCTAGTAGCTTTTTGGGGTCATTGGCCAATAGTCCAAATCCCAACACCTCACTTAATGCACCTTCATTGTCAACTGATAAGCACACTCTCACCCCACCTGAACCACATCCCATTGCAACCTTAACCCCAAACCATAAAAATTGGTTCATAGAGGGTCGTGCCTTGAGTAAAAGCCCAATTCATCATTACAAGAATGCAAGTAATGATGGGAAAGTCTTCGGCTTCAATTTAGTAGATACCAAAGGGTTTGAGATACATGTAACTTGCTTTAATGAACTTGTAGATAGGTTCTACAATGTGATAGAGTCTAATAGCACTTATGTCATCTCAAATGGCCACATCAGAGTTTGAAACACAAAATACAGTAGCAGCCACAACCCATATGAATTATTCCTCCACAGCTCCTCAACCATCAATCCATCCACTTGCATAGAGTCCACAATACCCACATGCAACCACCATATTAAAAGCATTGAATCATTGATGTCATTACCTGTTAACTCCCTTGTAGATGTCATTGGTGTCCTTCTATCTATCTCTCCTACATCAACCATTCGCAAAAGGGATGGCTCTAAAACAATAAAGTGTACATCCACAATCATGGACATGTCAGGCCAAACCATTGACATCACACTTTGGGGTAGCCATTGCCAAATCGCTGGGAAGCAACTAGCTAACCTTCCCCTACAACCCAACCTACCAATTATATTGATCAAAAGTGGTTAGATAACCTCATGGTCTGGAAAATCTATTGATACCATCTTTCCTACAACCATTGTAATCATTCCTAATTTGGTTGAAGCCTCAACATTGCAAACATGGTATGCCACTACAGGGATTGCCCTTCCTTGCCTTTCCCTCTCAAAGAGCCAAATATCAATTGAAATTTTTGAAAATCCAATTCCTATTTCAAGTATTGTGAATCCAACCTCTCTTAAAAAACAAAATATGTGTTAAGGCTCGTATCACAAAGCTCCACTTAGACAACTTCTACTACTTGTCTTTCCCTCACATGGTTGACAACAAAACGTGTAAGAAAAAGCTTTTGCAGATTACCCCAAGTGCTTTTAAGTGCTCCAAGTGTTTTGCAGATTACCCCAAGTGCTTTTAAGTGCTCCAAGTGTTTTGCAGATTACCCCAAGTGCTTTTAAGTGCTCCAAGTGTTTTGCGGAGATGGCTACATGTGATTTTAGCTACATACTAAAGATGGACTTGCAAGACGGGACAAGTCATCTTCTTGATGTCACCACTTTTGAAGAACCAACAACAATGTTGTTTGGAGTTTGCGTAGAAGATTTGCAACTCCTACTAGCAGAACCTAATGGTGCTAACCAGATTTTGCAACACAGTCATCAACAACTAGCACTGACCATCCAATCAAATACTTTCAGTGGTCGTGAATCTCAAAGCATTGTTATTACAGCTATTAAATGAGCTTAGCTTTTCTATTGTACTCTTTTAAAGTATGCTTGTTGCATGGCGTACAATTATCCACTTTTTGTAACCACAATAAACAATCAAATTTTTTTAACTTTTTTGCATTGTTGAATTTGAAAAACATATATACATCTTTCCATATAGATTACAACTATTTTGTAAGCTTTTCCATTCTACAATTGCAAACTATCAGATTACATATGCCATCACCATTTAGCGGTTAGCGTAATTCCAATTGCATTTAATATGTTCACATTTTTATCCCTTTCAAGTTTCTAAACATTTACTATTGAACAGAAACACAAACAAACATTTATTTATTCGTATATCTTGTTGTTTTGTAAGATCCAAAATGGTTTCCTTCCAACTAATGTTTATGCCTACCAATGGTTTTGTATGACTATGAATGATTTTCTTCCAAAATTGACATTATTGCATACATCCATATATCTTTAGCCTTCCATATTTTAGTCTTACCAGTTACAAAAGTTACTTGTAATTTCCAGCCTTCTATGTAAACTTGCAACAAATTTTGAATGGATATGGAAAACTCAAGATTGCAACAAAAAGAGCACGTTGTAACCAACAAGAACACGCCCACTACCATGCGAAGAAAGACATCATCAATACAAGAAGACGGAAAAGGAAAAAAAGCATGGCTGATGCCACCTCCACTTCCACCCTCCCATCCTCCACTACACCCTCCCAACTTCATCTTGACAATACTAGAGGATGAGCATAGACAGAAAGCATGGCTAATAACACTTCCACTTCCATACTACCATCCTCCGCTACACCCTCCCCTCTCAATTTGACTCCAAAATTTGGTCAAACCTTCCTTGCTGCTAGAAATTCCTTCCATTCTTTGCTTGACAAACTTTCAATCCTATCAACTTGTATAGTTTGCATGGAAAAATATCCAGGTATTAAGACAAAACTAGTACTTGGACTACCTACTTGCTCCAGATGTGCAACTAAAAAAAATGGATATTTATTCTCCAAATGGAATAACATGGATCCTGGTGAGCAACCTCCATGTTTACAAAGACTAACTCAAGTCGAAGAGATGCCAATAGCTAGGGTCAACCCAATCCTTCAAGTCACCTATGCAAAAGGAGGGCAACTAAAATATACTGAGCACACTATTAGCTTTCCTCAAGATATCTCTATGATTGCTACCCACTTACCTAGACTTATAGATGAATTAGACATCTTATTGGTTAATAGAAAAAACATTGGCCAACAAGACTTTAGCTTCTATGTGAGTAGAGGTCACGTCTACGAGGCTCTACATTATAAAACCTCACATGACCCATACTACAAAAATGTGCAATTAGATGAGGTTGCATTAGCATGTCTACCAAGTGCTCCCACTAACATTTCTGACCTCTTATCTGCAACTACCACAATTACTAGCACCACACCTACAAGCTCTAACCTTACCGATACTACAACCGTCAACCCTGGTGAAGAAGACATTCAAACCTCTACTTCATTTCTACCTAACCTTCCCCCAACAAGTAGAGAAGTCGAAGAATTGTGTTCTATATTGCAATTAGGTTAAGGCAGACCAATTTTATCTATGGAATGGCCACCCATTTCACCATCTCTCATCAATGAGTACACCACTGAAGGATTTTTTGTTATGGATTTCCCAACTTTGTTTCCATAAGGTGTCGCCGCTTTCAAGCAACAACACATACAAGAAGTTAAGTTACATGAATATTCTCTCCACATGCTTAGGTACTTTGACAATCAGTTTGGCCAACACCTTTGCTTCAGGTACTTCATTCTAAATATTATCATGTGTCATCGCAAATAGTCCAAAACATTAGTGTTTTTCCATAAGCACATTGATACATGCTTGCCTGCGACAATCTATGATCTTTGCCAACATTTAAAGGACCTACCAAATGACAAGCTTGCTGAACAAATGATGCACTTTGGATCGTCAATTCATGGAACATGACCTTTTTGTAACTATTGCAGAGGGGAGCTCACTGATATGGTTATCCAAGCTAGTTGCCCAACACTTTTCTTTGCACTCAGTGCAACTGATGCAAAATGGCTAGACCTACACAGTATTATGCCATCATTCACACCTTCAAATTTTCAAGCCACTTATAAATGGAGGATACAAAACATTATTCAAAATCCACACCTTGCTGCCCAATATATGCATCTTAGAATTACTTCATTTCATGAAGAGGTTTTGGAAAAGCTACTTGGTGCAACTGACTACTGGTACAAGTATACTATCGCTTCCCTCACAAGCTTACATTTTCTACAGTTTGAATACCTTCTAACCTACATAAACCATTAGGTACGAATGACAACACAGAGGCTCCACACATATCCATGGTTCCCTTTGGCTACAAGTAGCACCTGATGTTGGGAAACTACAAGGGAACAACCTTGAAGCAGTCCAAAATGCCCTTACCTACATTGACAAGAATGTTTTTGCATGGAACCCTCGATCACTACTATCAAGGAACCAAGAAATTCATTGATTTCTTGTTGATGACCCTTGTTTAAAGGACAACTCAATGATCATGCAATCTAACCCTATCATTGACTACACTGAACTTGTCAATTGTGTTTAGCGCCATACAAAGTGTACCTTACAAAGATGCCTTAGGAGAAAGGGCCAATCCCTACAATTTCGTTATAAAGCACCTTTTCCCATGCAAGAAATTTCCACCCTTTCCATTGATGACTCTGGCCTACCTAAATTTATCGTTGCTCAAAATGGCAAACACTTAAATCAACACAACCCATCTATCCTCTCTATTTGAAGAGCTAATATTGATTTCCAACCTGTTGTCTCCATCCATACATTCCTCAAGTATATTGATAAGTATGCAACAAAAGCAGAGAACAAGTCAGAAACATACCACACTACGCTATCTCACATTTTAACCAATATAGAATCTGACAAGCTTGCACCAATAGCTTTCAAAAAAATGCTTGCTGACACTCTAGTTGACCATGATATTGGAGCCCAAGAAACTTGCCACCTCTTGCTTAAACTTCCACTCTCCCTGTGTAGCAAGACTTTTGTCTCTTTAAATGTGAACCAAAAAAAATTTCAACGAGTATGGCTCTCATCCAAATCATCCACCACCTTCCCAAGTAGCATTGATGCTTACATGATTCGTCTAATTTATTTAGAGGCTATGTCACTTATTGAGGTCACCCAAAAGTGGACCTACAAGGCATCTCGAAAGAAAATCCAATGGAAAGAGCGCCCCATTAAAGCCATTGTTCATGCCTCACTATGTTTCATCTCCATCCCTGCAAGAGACGACATTTCCTTCGAAGCATTTTGCTAGAGTGAACTACTATTGTACAAACCATTCCACAACATTCAAAATGAGTTCACAATGCCCAATATTCATATTATACAACAATGGGAGAGTTTTGCAAATAGTTACCATCCTTGGCATGTGCTCGGCACACCATTAAAGCCTTCTGAAGATACAAAATCTAGCTCCTCTTCCATTCTAGAAGATATAGTGCATGAGAACAACCCATCCAAGTGGCGAGTATTACCAAGCCTATACCCAAGTGTTCCTTTTCAATTTGATGAACTAGATATGCTTGGTCATCATGACATTGACTTGCACCATGATTGGGGCTCCTGCCAACTAAGTCCCCAACAACAAGTCTATGCTACTACCTACATAGAATCCAATCACCAAACATTTGTACTCCCCCATCTTCCCACCAGCCCTACCCAACTTGAGCTCTCTGTCCAAAAAAAAAGCATTTGATATAGTTTTCTCTCATCTAAATACCTGTACTTTGCAAACTCCTTTACAGATAATTGTTCAAGGAACTGTTGGAACTAGAAAATCACACCTAATAAAAGCCATCCAATCTACCATCAACATTTCATCCCAAAATTTCCCGTCACCATTACTACTTCTAGCACCTATAGGTGTAGCAACATTTAACATCCAATCATCAATAATCCACTCAACCCTACGTATATCTATCAAAGATATTGCCCCCTACAAGGCCAAACACTAGCAGCCTTCCAGGAAAAAATGTACTTCATTTGCTACATATTAATAGATGAAATGAGCTTCATTGGTCCCAAATTACTTCAAAGTATTGATAGGAGGCTACGTGAAGCATTCCCAAACCACAACCAATTCCCATTTGGAGGATGCTCAATCATGCTCTTCGGTGAGCTTGGGAAACTACCACTATCAAGGACATTCATATGTATGCCTCTTGCTCATATGGGGGTGCTCTATGGTAGAGCTTCACAACAGTAGTAACACTAAGCAAAATATTTTGGCAAAACAAAGAGGAGCCAACACAAATGACCTTTCGTACTGTCCTCTCAAATTTACGAAATGCAGTACCTACAGTCAAAGATTGGCAGGTTCTTATGTCGCGGTCCACCGCATCTTTACCTTGTACAAATCAAGTTGAGTTCCTGTTGTCAATATATCTTTTTACAACCAATGAAATGGTCTCACAGCATAACTTGCGAATGTTATTATCTTTGGAAACACCAATTGCCTTGTCAACTGTAGAGCAACTATGGGGTTCGCCATGGTCCAATCTAGACGAAGAACAACTACAATCTAAGGTCCTTTTATGTGTTCATCAAAAGGTAATGCTTTGTTCAAATTTATGGGTGGAAACAGGCCTTGCCAATGGCGCACTTGGACAAGTCCAAGCTATCTTCTACAAGGATAGTGAACATCCACCTTCACTTCCCTTATTTGTTGTTGTTCAATTCAAAAAATACATAGGCCTTGCTTGGGATCTCAATAACCCAAAAAATGTCCCTATGGCCCCTGTGAGTCATGGTCTCCATCATCAAATTCCCCTAAAAATGGCTTGGGCCTTGACAATACACAAATCACAAGGACTTACACTTGAAAAGGCAACTATCGACATCGCTAACATTGACCGACAAGGGCTTACATTCACAGCTATTTCTAGAGTTCATTCACTAGCGGGGCTTAGAATCAATCCAGCCTTCTCCTTTCAAAGATATGCATGCATGAATCAAAGCTCTTGTGTTGCTTGTCGTAATCAAGAGGAGGATCACTTACTCATGCTATCCAATGAAAACCCATAAACACACAATGCCATTGCACATTCCTATAGGTTAGTTACTCTGCCTATGTCATCTAACATCCTTTACAATTTACTATTTCTCAAGCAATTTACTCACCTTCACAGAACAATCCATTCCATATACAGATATTCTTAAGAGAGTATTATAGAAAAAAAAATTAAAGCTTATTTAAAAAATTGAGGAATATACATTTTCTTACATTTTATCATTTAAGAGTGTGGCATTTCCATAAGACTAAATTTATTCAAAAATGAGGCATGTCTTTGTATAAAACAACTCAAAACACACTTGCAATATGTTCTTACATGATGGAATTTCTGTATTTGTGCCCTTTCTCATATTTTTGTCTTTTGCATCTCTATCCAGATGAAGCATGCAACCAAGTCATTTTTTCTAGAACTATGTTAACCCTCACAGACAACCCCTTTAAGCTACTTGCAGCTTTCTACTGTTCACAATGATGACTTTTTAGATCCTGTGCTGAGTAGATTACTTTCTATGCTAATTCCTTTTTTGAATAAAGAAAACTTCTTAACCAAATGAGATTTGTTTGCTAGGCAACAATTCATTGTGTTTTTGAATTTGATTTGGTAGCTCTAGATTTGTTTGAGAGTGTGATTAAATTATTTAATCCATCATACAATACAAGCATGAGAATTAAGGAATTACACTCAAATTTTTTATAAAGATACGAGCGTGACTACAATGTGTTTTTCACCTGTTGTTTTCTAAGTAGAAGATGTTGAATGGTTGAATCTACATGTGTTATTATTGTAATATTGGCTACAACTATCAGTGATTATAATGTCTTTCCAGATGCTATTTATTGTAATGTTGGTTGCAACTATCACCTGCTCTTTTCTTATTTTTTCTCTAAATGCTATAATTTTGGCTACAACTATCAGTGATTATAATATGTTACCAGATGCTATTTGTTGTAATGTTGACTGCAATTATCACCTGAGTTTCGTCATTGTTGGAATCTTGTTGTTCTTATTAACTCATATTGAAACTTTCAAAACTTATTATGTTTACTTTGTATATTTTAGCTATTTAACTATGCTTCATTATTTAGAGACTGCATTACTACATTTCCACGGAATGAATTATGGACATAAACTAGATATTAAATACATAACTTCTAGCTGCAAGTTCGTCACAAGCAATTACATTCAACCTCTCCCCAACAAAATATGAGATATACTAGGGATGTTCCCACATTTAATATTTTTACACTTGTATCATATGAGGGCTGCTACAGATGTTCCTCTATTCTTCCTATGAACGGGGGAAAATACTTGTTAGAAAATGAGCAACAAACAAAAGAGTGCAAACAACTATAAACACCCTACACCTCAATATTGGGAAAATGCTT
>VDFB02026141.1:0-27146 GCA_007258455.2 Sequoia sempervirens
AAAACCCAAAAACATTTGAAAATTTGTAAAATCAAACATTTGTAAAACCTTGAAAATACCAAAAACAGCCTCAACATCTCCAAAACATCAAAAACATCCAAATATTTGAAAAAATCCATCCATCTCGTTTCACTTCACCCACAATAAACTTCCATCCATAATAAATTGATTGTCACCTGCAGCCTTTGGCAAAACAAACAGCAAAACCACAACAATTAGCAAAAGCAAACTTCAAACGCAAAATCAAAATCGAAACAACAAACTTTTAAATGCAAAATCAAACTCTTGATCATTCACAAACATGTCAATCAACATTATATCAATAGCCTTTCAAAATAACCTATCAACTTGCCACCATCCACTAACATGTCCTAGGAAGCATCCTTCCTACAATGGGCATTATCTTTGGAAAAATCATTTTGGATCCTTATCCTAATCAAAACAAATCCCTTTGGTTAGAGGTATGAAGAACATTGACTTGTTTGTGTACTTGATTTTTTCTTTTTGATTAATCTTATTGCACTCATTCCAATGACCTCTCGATGATGTCTAATCAAAACAATCTAGAGAGAAAGGAATGGGGCATTGACCATTATCTTTTTGTCTGTTGTGCTTGTTGAACGCTCTTGTAATATAACTTGGCGAATACTTGCTTTGTTAGGTGCATCCTAGCAAGGTTTCCATATGTCAAGTGTGAACAAGAATACTCCTATCTGTTTGTCGAGCCAAAGTCCATCACACTAGGTACAATGCCATCTTGGTTCTTTATACCTCGATGCATCATACCTATGTGTGTTATCAAACATAAGGTAATTGGCCCTTTGAAAATCCCAACTCCTCGATATGCATTATCATCATCATCATCATTAAAGTTGGCTTGTTGGATTCTCTTGTCATTGTCTTATTTATTCTTACTTCCCTGCACGCTATCATGGTACCATGACAGTTAATCATAAATCATCACCATTGCATCTATCCTGCACCCACAAACCATCAACATACTGCATAATGCATATCATATCATATAGAAAGCATTAATCATAACACATGCATTGCATCTCCATCATTGCATAATATAGATTGGTTATTCTAGACATCTCATAAACCATACATTTATCATCCACTACATAATCATAAAAGCATCATCATATCATATCATGTGCATCCATATCATCCATTGCATATAAACATCATAATCATCTCATATATATATCATCAATAAAGTAACTGTCATGGTATAGAATCAAGATCAAGTGTGTGTATTATATCAAAGTAGACATGAGGTTACCCATGGTCGATGACTATCTACATCATCAAATCTATCTACATCAAACATTTAAGCTAAACTAATTTTGAACCTCTTTATCGTGAGATCAACCCTCAAATTGAACATTTCTACTCGATCTCTCGAGGGGGCAGTATACCAGCGTAATTCTTTCCACTGGGGCAATAGTGGGGCATCCAATTTTTTTTTTTGAATTTTGATCATGGCAAGGTTATTCTTTGAACCAACGTAGCAAGTACATTGCTTCAAAGAGGGGAAAATGTAGACACGTAAAATATACTGATTGATCTCATGCACTTGATCCTAATTACTAACACTGTTTCATCTTGAAACATCCCCTTGCTAATTGTTTAATCGAATAATCTGTATTGAATTAAATTCATCACATTTCATTTCTATTTAATTAAATAAATTCATTTTATTTGATTAGATCTCTAAATTCATCCTTTTAAATTGAATAAATTAAAACTTATTTGATTTAATCTAACATCACCCCTCTTTAATTAAATAAATCAAAATCTTTATTTAATTAAATCTAAATCATATTCCTCTCAACTTTGATTTAAATCAATCCAAAAATCTAAATCAAATGGTCACATCAACTAATCTATTAAATTAATCAATTCCCGATTAATTTAATCCTAATCACCTAAATCCTCTAGATTTTGCAACTTGCACAATAAATCAATTTATTTGATTTCTTATTTCTTCTATTATCATTCAAAAGGGCATCAAGATAGAATATTCTTCAAATTTGAATTTTCCCTTCCACATGTCTTATCCTCCAACATGGCATTAACTCCTCTTACATGTCTCCCACTTGGCATTTAAGACTCTTTCTTCTCCCTCCAACAAGCCAACTTTCAAATTTCAAATTTGAACCTAATAACATTTATTGTGCAAATTCATCAAAATGTGCTCAAGCTTCCTCCATTCACATCTTGACAAGTGGCACTTGGCCATTGGTTGAAAGTTAGTCTCACATTGCTTCATTTTGGGCATTCTTCCATCTTGTCTTTCTATAAATAAGAGGTTTCTCTCCTCATTTGATCATCCATAATTTGAGCTTCATTTTGGGCATTCTTCCATCTTGTCTTTCTATAAATAAGAGGTTTCTCTCCTCATTTGATCATCCATAATTTGAGTAAACTTACTATACTCATTTTCATCTTCAAGCATAGCAATTTCCATCCATTTTATCAAGTCTTAGCTAGGTTATGCAGGTTTTTCATCATGGAGCTCCATTGAATCTTCAACAAAGTGGATCAATCTTCATCACTCATAACATTGCATCATAGGAGTTGGGAAAGGGCCAATTTTGACATCAATTTGGCACCAATTCCCCCATGGGATCAAGAGTTTGCTTGCTTAATTAGGATTTCATTGCTTTCTTATTGTGTTCTTCATTTTATTTCCTAATTTGAGCTTTGCTAATGGATTTCATAGGGAATCTTGATTCTTGCTTGCATTGGATCTAACTACATGTTTGTTTCTTATGTTTTGTAGGTGCTAGGATCTTAGTTCTACAATATGTATGATGGCTAAAGATGGTAGGTAGGATGGAAATGATATGACATGAAAATGATAGGTTGGATAGATAAGACATTGTGCCCCCAAGTGTAAGTGACATAGAAGATCAACCTACACATGACGCCTATTTTCTAGGTTTTCATCATGGTACTTATCAAGGGCACCTGTTTACCAGGTTTTCACCATTGGACAAAGGGATTTCTCTTTACTTTTTTTATTTTTTAACTTTTTGAATAGGGGAAGGATAGGAGGGACTTAAGTGTCTAGTTCCATGAAAGGTGCTAGTCCCACTAGAGATGGATGTCATCGCATGGACCATGTCAAATGTCATTATGCTCATAGATGTTGGCAAGGGATGACAATGAAAGGGAGATGGAGTAGGTGGATGATGGATTATGATGCAAATTATGTAGGGAAGATGATAGGGATTATATGGGACTTATGCAAAAGATGAATGGGGAGGCTTAGCCAAAAGCATGGACCATAGGAAGGTGGTGGGGGAGATATGCAGGATAATGAGTGAAGGGTGAGGAGATGGAGGTATGTGGAATTGTTGTGAAATGGAAGGGAACCATGACCAATGGTTGCACACACTGTGATAAACGTTGAAGCTTTTGATGTGGACGGGGTGTAGGAAGCAGTGTAGATGTTTTCTTAGGAGATGGGTGATGAAGTGCTTTAGGTACCCACATAGACTTAGTATTTTTATGACTTTTATTTTGCTTGTGGGAGGGAATATGAGATTCTTGAATAGAGCGAGAATGTGAGGTGGAAGTGGATGGTTGGGATTTTTGTGATGAGGATGCCTCATTTGACTTGCTTTCCTTTTTCTTAGGGACCCAAACTAATTTATTTTTGGCCTTTACTTTTGGAGGTATGTGCTTAGATAAATTTTGGGATGTATTTTGCTTTGATTCTTTGATTTTGTGCCCTAAGGCATGGGGATTTTTAGGATTTTTTTCTTTATAGGTAGAGGCATTGAAATTCCCCCTTTTGAATCCCATGGGATAGGTGGAATGAGTGGAGGCTTCGTGTTTAAACAATGTGTGCATTTGTTGGTCATGATTAGGAATGTTAGGGTATTTATGGATAAATGGATAAGAGGATTGGATGGTAGGGATATTAGGTGTTGGGAGTAATAGAGGTAGATTAGATGGAGGGATATAAGGAGTTGGAATCAATGGTGGCAAAGTGGATGGTGGAAGGTGTATGGTCACATGCTTTTGACATTTGTAGGATGATGGAGGAAGGATGACAACATATGTTTTAGGTGTATGATAGGATTTATGATGGAAAGTGGACTTAGGAGGCATGGAGGAAGTACCAACATCTTGAGATTGGTTTCCTTGGGGTGTATATCCAAGGCCATAAGAGCGTGGAGGGACTTTGACATGGATGGGCTCCAAAATACCTTGTTCATGAAGGTCCAAAATTTTACCTTGGTGGTTCATATTTTGGAGCATGCAATGGACAATGGGACTAGGTGTGTTTTGGACACTGGACTTGAGTTCATTATTAGATGGAGAAAATGAAGCAAGGGAAGATAATGGTTTTTGTTTTTCTAAGGAGGAACATTCATGAATGAAGGTGGAAAGACCAATAGGATATGTTGAATGACTTGCAATGGGGTCGATAGTGGGTGATGGAGGATCATTAGGATCTCGATTAGCATTGTGTTCACTTAGATCCAAGGTATTTGTTTGATCTTCTATGTGTGCTTCGGAGGAATATGTCTCATCAAGGGAAGTGGATGTTGATGGATCATGGATAGGGCTAGGTAGGGGTTGGATAGGAGCAATGGAGGTTTCTTGCTCATGGATAGGTGAAGTGATAGGCTCTTGACCATGGAATGCATAAAGTTGGCTAAGAGGATCATCATGGCCTTCTTGATCATAGGTAAGATCATAGAGGGGAGCTTGATCATAAATAGGACCAAGTGTGTTATGAGTGGGATCATTAGATTGGTCTAGATCTTGATTAGAATGAGAGGTTAATGTTTTCTCATGATTAGGATAATGCTCTTGACATAACTCTTGGATTTTTTGAATGAAAGTGGAAGGGGGTGACTCTTGAATGGGCTCAATATATTCTAGATGGTTAACAACATGGAGACACGATGGATTTTGACTTAGGATCAATGGGGAAGACTCTTGAATAGGCTCAAGGGGGAGACTACATGATGGGGTTGGAGGAATAGGCATGGCATTCAAAGGTTCATTGGTAAGCTCATTAATGGGTGCTTGACATGGGGATGGCCTATTTCGTGCTAGTAGCCATTGGATCACATCCTTTGCAAGTGTATGGGTAGATGGATAATATAGTGGATGGTGTTATAGGCTTAGGATTAGGACTAGGACATGGTGGCTTAGGGATAGGCATTTGATTGGATGGTGGTATGATAAAGTTATAAGGTGCATGAACTAGATTGGTTTTCCCCTTGTCAAATGGAACATGAGAATTGAAAGGCTCTTGATTTTGTTGCCAAGGTGGTCTTGGGATCCTATGTTCTTGTTGTGATATGGGTGGATATGTTGATGTGGCATTGACATGATAGGTAGGTGGGTTTGGTTAGCATGATGATGAAGGTGACACATAGGATTGTGGTTGAATGTGTTGAGGTTGTAATGGTGTTTGGACTTGTCATATGATTTGTTGTTGTGATAACGATGGAGGGGTTGCATAGGATTATGGTTGTTGAGAGGTGGATTGGTATGGATAAGGGTTGACATTAGAAGAGGTGGGATAAGGTGATGAAGGGGCAACATGATATGTGGATGGATGAGGTTGATATGATGATATAGGTGACACATAGGATTGAGGAAAAAATTGTTGATGTGGTGATTGGATTGGATGTTGTGCTTGTTGGATTTGACAAGTGGCCATGAGGTATTGGGCTTGTGCTATGAGTTGTTACATTTGAGGTGATTGGTTTGTTTGAAGTTGAAATCATTGGATGAGGCCTTGGAGCCCGTGTATAATTTGTTGGTCTAAGGGTTGTGGTGCTTGATAAAGTGATTGGAGGAGGTTTTGGAATTGGGGTACTAGGTCTTTTAATGTTGGCATGGTGTAAAATGATGTTGATTAGATTAAAGAGATGATGATGATGATGATATGATGTGGAATGAAAATATTGTATGATTTGGATGATGTGGAAATTATTTATTAGAAGTTTGACTTGGGAAATATCAAACACAAGATCTCACATGTAAATGCATGAACACACACACCAAACACAATGATAATTTTTTCTTTCAAGATTAAACGTTATGATTAAGCAAACACTTGAATAGACAACAACAAGTCTAATGCTAGTCAAGTAGGTATGGCCAATTAGGTCTTAAGCTAGGATGCACAAGGTTGACTAAGGATGATTTGAAAGCAAAATCTTGCCACACAGCCGGGAGAAAGGGGTAACCCACCCTTCACCTTCACTTCCCAAAGGTATAAAGTTCTTTGGTGCTTAGCCAAGAGTGACAAGATTTCAACTCCCAAAGAGGCATGTCTTTGGATTCACACCTTGATTGAGGTCGTCACTTGGAGGGGTGTGTGCTCCAAGTAGGCCTCCTAAGAAGGGTATGACAAAAGCGAACCAAGTGAGGTGTTTTGAAGGACACACACACTTGACACTCGCAGTTATTAATTGACCTTTAGAAAATCAAAATGTGTGTAAGAAAACAATGGAAGCACTTGTTCTTTTTAATCCAAAGCCAAAATGTGTGATGGAAGACAATGGTTATGTTACCTGATTTTTAGCTTTCAGCTGAAATCAGGTAACTTAACTTGTTTATTCTTTTTGTGTTGTTTGTTTAAACATTTAAAAGATAAACCATTGTCTGCTAAGTCAAGTTCAATATGCATGAAAGGATTGTCAAGTGAAACATATTACATTTTCATTCCAATGTTGCAATTACAACAAATGAGAAAGAGAGCCATATGTGTTACAAATATAAGCTTTATTGATAATCATGAAAGTGTACATGTCCCTCACATGCTAAGGGACTAACTTTACTTATTCAATGAAAATAAAGAAGAGCATATACATGAATAAGTAAACAATAAAATGTGCATATAAAGATGGAGACCAGTCATTGCCTAAGAATGATTGGTTTTGAAGGTGTCATCTTGTCTTGCTACTGCCCCGAGTTGCTTGTGTTTTCCTAGCTCCATAGTGCTCCTAGCTCCTACATTTGGCAATAACAATGACGTTAGAGCAATGCTCTAAGCAATGAAAGATCTCAAACCTTACATGAACACTTACCTATGCACGTATAAACTGATCCCTAAATGCAGTAAATAACCATGCAAACCTTGGATGTCCTGGAAAACAGTGAAGTCATCAAACAAATCCAAAATATGCATTTATTTTTCTAACTTGTTTGCTTCATGTGCAAATTTAGGACAAGTCTTGTTACTGTTTTGATTCAGTTAAATATAGCATGTGGGGTAAATGTGGCTCCTACGAGGGTAGAGCTCAACATGCTGCCCTCTGATGTTTTGAGAGGAATAGGAAATTGAGCAACTTGATCAAAGATATACATGTATTAATGCATTAAATCAATATGGAATCACACCAATTGATCAACTTTCATTATCAGATTCAAAAGATGCATCAAGTTCAATTATGCATCTCTTAAATAATGAGGGAGCAATCCAAAGCATTGTTAGGTCCCTCTCACCTTAACCCTATTGGAAAACCACACATCACATAGGATGGTGAGCTTTCATGTCACCAACATAGGTGACATGTGTCTGCCCACTAGGATCAAAGTGAGGAGATAGTGTTCATTGTTGCACATGATTAAAAAGGTAAACGACTATTGTGGAAATTGGGTAGCAAACATGTGGGGTAGCAAGCATTGTTATGGAAACCATGAAGGCTAGGACAGTCTTAAAGAAAAATGCAAGGACAACAACAATGGATAAAGTCACGATCTCATGCATATGGGTAGTAATCATGAATGTATGCTACATAATAGCAAGGGTGGTCATTACCTTTATTAAGGGAGCAAGTGAGCCATGTTTTCACTTTGGTAGTGAATAATGAACTATGAATAAGCCATGCAATGAAAAGTGCAGTCAACAAACAACAAGGAGCAGCCTCACATGCATTAATGAAATCACATGCTGATAGGAATCATGAGACTTGGAAGATAGGCATTGAGCAATGACAAATGTAGAGGATCAAGAGCAGTGACAGAGGTCCTTGCAAGACATCATCCACCCAGTCACAGACCTCCAGTGTGGAGGAAGAGTAAGACAAAGGGCATTGGTTTTGAGAGCTTTAAGCACAACAATCTACCTCAATCTTACAAATGAGAAGTTGTAACAACATTTATACACAAGGAATCTATGCTACTTAACTAAGTGTGCCAATGAAATGTGACCTCATGGAATGCTATTATCGGTGGATATGCTCATAATCTTTCATGCATAGGTATGGTCATCATAAATGATCCAACATGGATCAAGATTGCATGCCAGAAAGCATGAACCCAAGTTCAGAATGATAAGAATTAATGCCTTGAGAACAAGTATACATAATAGTGACATGGAGAGGCAATGTCATCAAACAAGAAGTCCACAAAATAGAACATAGCATCGAAGAAGCAGTGAGCCATAAGCTCTAAAGGATGACAGTGTTATATGATGTTAATATTACAGAAAAAAACACCATTGAAATGCATGTATTCAAGGAGATACCAGAAAACTTCCAAGAAATCAAGACAGTCCATAAGAGCAAATGTATTTTCATGTCATACAGGACAACAACAAAGACAAATGTCTTTTGACTTTATTGAAGGAAAACAAGAGATGGTCATAAGATATTGCATCTCAGATGGAGAAGAAAGGAAGGGTAGTAAAGCTCTTCAACTGCCTTATTTGGTGTCACATAATGATCAACCACAACTTTCATCTACATTTTCTTAAGTTGCTCAGACCCAAGAATTACTTCCACAAGCGATATATGCACTTGACAATAACTTTATTGATGGAAATTGGGGAAGCAGTCAAGTTTCACAACTTACAAGTGTAACTTTTAATGGGCATGATGAAAAGGAAGTAAAGTAATATGCCTTTAATTGATAAATCAATACAAAAGAGGGAGGCTTTCAATGTAGCTTGTAACTTGAGAGCACATGCATAGTCTTTGAAACATATTAAAGGGACTACATGGAAAAGAGAAACTATTTTATGCACCAATGTCAGATATTGGTGATCCTCTGTGTGATGAGGATGTTGTTACATAAACATAAATGATCATATGGTTCAGTTTTCCAAACAAGAGGATGATAATGAAGCAATAAAAACAAGTTTTCCATTACCATTAGATGCCAGCAAGGGGTTGCAAGGCAGTTCTTCAAAGGAGCTATGAGTTAGTGAATCACCAAGAGCAAATGCAGATACTGGCCATATGACCAACTTGTTAAAGGAAATGGAAACTAGCAGTCATGATGCACAATGTTGAATATCAAGTATAGGGACTGGCATCAAAATCATGAGTCATATGAGGAGCAATTAGGACTATACACTAAAGATCTCAATCCTTTTTGGAGAGTGTATTTGAGTGCAACAATAGAATTTTGCTTTCAGAATAAACATATTCAAAGCAAAAGTAGTGAAGGCATCCAACTATGCTACAACCATGCATACATGCTAAATGCACAAAGATAAGGTCAACCTTGAAAATGATGACTTACAGGTAGTCATTTGACCTCTTGGAAATCAGGTATTCATCAAATGACAAACATTTATTTCAAGAAGTCATAACATAAGATTTTGTGTATCCTAAGATCTTTGGATTAGAGCTTACATTAAATGATCATTTTAGTGCTTACAAAGTACAACAATGGATAATCACTCAAGAGAATAAAGTTTGTAAGCATAGGTAATGAATGTGACAATGTGATAACTAGTGATCTTAAAAAGGGCAACTAAAGTTCCTAATCACATAAGAAAACCTTCTAGCTGTTTTGGTTGAAAAATCTGGAATTATTTTCTTCTCAAATATAGAAAACCCACCTGGGGTTTATAAAAAAATGCAAATACATAGTGCAAGGAGTGGTTACTCTTGCAAGGACCCCAACTGGGTCTCTTTCAAGATATCAAGAATACAAAAAATCAAAACAGATAGAGCCTTCATGATAACAAGAGTTACAGAATGGAAAGGAAGTATTGTCCAATGACTTATACCCGTACTATGCAATGGCATTGAATTATTTACAACTATTCATTCTTCACAGGGCAACATTTTATTGTGATGTTTCTTGTTTCAGTTGATCACTTTCTCATGAAATCTCATTCACATTATGATTTTGCAAAATCTTGTCATAAAAAACTAAAAATGCAAGGGGTTTAGTTCAATTTTCATGGCTACGGCCTGTAGGGGTCTTTTCATCACAAAAACACCAAAACCCACTTGGGGATTTTGCAAAAATGCAATCTTGCTACAATTGAAGGAAACCCACTTGGGTTTTTACACAAAAAATTGCAGTTACAACCGTGGCCAAAGGACAATGTTTTCTCTCAGAACAACAAAATGTTTCAAACTCTCTGCAAGCAAATTGAGATACATTTCAAAACATAGAGGAACATTGAAAAGATATTATGGAGCCCTCAAGTGAAGCAAAGCAATGAATGAAGATACCCTATTTCTTTCCATGGTCGCGACCAAGAGGAGCATTTTTCTTCATGAAAACAACAACAAAGGGTGGGGTTTCTCCGTGAGAATGTAAAATAAAGAAAAAGAGTAAGTTTTTGTTCATCTATCAAGAGTAGAGGCTTGAAATGAGTCATTTTTGCTTAGACATATGAAATAATGGAGTCGATTTGACTTACCTTGAGCTTTTTGCTTGCATTTTGTTACTATTCAAAGCTTTCTCTTTAAACAAAAAACTTCTTTTAAAGCTTCTCAATGGCGGCTGAAAGGTATAATCAACCACAGAAGAACAAAAATGAAACAAATGGTCAAAATTACTCTACAGGTCGCGGCCCAAAACACATCAAATGGCTCCAAAGAAGTGGAAAAATGCAAATTTTGTGTCAAAAAACCATTCACCTATGATTTCATGCAAGATTTCATAAAAAAATTGGTAGAGTTGACCAAGAAACCTCCATTTTTTGTGTCTACTCCAAACCCTATGGCGGAAGCATTTCTTCCAAAATGCTTGATGCTCATGTGAAATGCTTTTTTGCATTTTTCATATTATTATGTTTAGGGTTCGACCCTTCTTTGATGACTGATGGGAATTTTGTCCCATTTTTTAAACAATGCAACACATATTAATGTGTTATGGGGGCCGAGTCATGACTTCATGACTTGGGAATTTTTATGCCTAAGTCTTGATGCCTTGTAAAGAAACTGCTAAGTGTTTCAAAATGAAACATGAGGAGTGTGCCAAGCCACATATATCATGCCTTTGAACTTTGGTCATATGTTGCTTTTGAGACGTGAAATATGCCTTGCCTTTTAAAACGTGAGATGCTTGCAAGACTTTCAGAATATGCCTTCCATGAAGTGTGGAGGTCAACCATATAGATCAAATTTGAACCTTTATTTTTGCCTTTGAAAATTAGAAAATATTGACTAGTGTGTGGCCTTGGACTGCAAAATGAGGTAAGTAAAAATGATCAAGTGCCTTTGAGGTTTTGACCTTGTTTAATGCTTTTGAAAGAATTTTGATATAACATTTTATATTTCATTTTATTTCAAAGTATGAAGATATTATTTAAGTGATTTGCAAATCACTTTTTATCATGTATTTTTATTGCAAATGTAATGTAACTCAAAGAGGTGGTGGAGCCTCTTATATTTTGCTTTGAAATGTAAAATAACTTGATTAAGTGGTGTATTATGAATCACCCAATCAAATTATTCTCTTTAATTCCTTTTTGGAGTCTTGTGTTTTCAAAAAACACATATTGCATGGGTCAAAGCTGGGAAACAAAATGATGACTTACAGACATGAGGAGAGTGTGGGGGTGAGGCATTTGATTGTTTTGGAGAAACATGTGCTATTTTGGAGGCTATTTTTTCACACTTTTTGGATGGATATGGTCTTGGCTTGACCTTGGACTGTTTGGAGGACTTTTTGGAGTGACTTTAGAAGGTTTTTTTTGGCCTCATTGCTACATTTGACCAGAACCTTCTAGATGGACATGTGTGAGGGGTTTTGATGGGTTTTTTGCTTAAGTATCTTCATTTTGGGAATTTTGGAGTTAGTTCTTTCTTTCTAGCAGAGTGATAGCTTTAGCTTTTGGAGTTATTTTTTAGCATGGAGCAGTATTGTAACTTAGAATGGACTGTTATAAAGTGTGTAACTTTGAATTAATATGATAGCATATTTTAACTTCTCATTTCATGTTTCATGGTATGTTGTTAGTGATTGATCAGTTTGACTTGTGAAATTTATCTTTCCTTGCAAACTTGTCTCATGTTTAGGCACCTGTTTAGTAGAAAATGCATGTTAACAGGTTATAAGTTGTGTTAGTCAATAGTGCTATTAGTTGTGAGACATTTTTTTGTTTCCTTCTAAAGGTCCTGTTTAAAAAGCCATCTTATAAATTATTTATGTGAAATGCATATGGAAGTGAGTTGTGTAAACCGATTTTGTGATATTGATTTGAATGTGATAGGCTATTATCAGGTCCTGGTTAGCTTTGGTGTATCACCTTAGGTATTTTCAGTATTAGGTTCATTTTTCATGCAATTCTTACCCTTTACCTCAGAAATTAGTAATTAGGTGGCATCAAAAGGGGTGCCAACCCATAATCTGGAGGTTTGCTTTCGAATAGGACACCCACAACTTGAAAGCAATCCCATATTACATCCAAACCTGCTAAGTTCATTCACAACTTGGCATTAGGGTGTGCAGATTTGGATCACTAACAGGTTCTTTTTAAGCCCAATTTCAAAGTGTGATTGCAAACAAGATCTTCGTTTTAAGCCCTAAATCCAAATGTGTGACAAACAAGATTAAAAGATGAAAGATGAAATGTGTGCACTGTTAGGGTTAGAAAGGAAGATATCTAACAATTAAATGAAGATTTAAGTAATAAATAGAGAAACTAAAAACACACAGAATAAATTATAACACAGAGAATTTAACGTGGTTCACCCAATCCGGGCTACATCCACCAAACCGCAGCCATCCAATGATTTTATTATCCAGTGCAAAAACCTATTACAATCTTGTGAATAATTGCGTTTTTCATTATTCTATAACACCCATCTGAACCCCTTTTTATCAAGCTTAGAAGCTTCTAGATTTTGGGTTCTACAAAATCGGATTTTTCCTTTTTTGTTGATTTTTCCCTTTTTCAGTGATGACATGAAAAAGTAGGAGGAAATTTTTTCTCGGGGCGCTCTCGAAAACTGGGGCCCTCCCTAGACCCCGACAAGGATACATGTCGGGGTGTACAGTATACCATGGGCTATATAGTATAGCATGATCAGTCACCACATACCAACATGCACCTAGACTTTCTTTAGCTCCAATTTTTTTTGTCTACTTGATCCAATTTATTTTTTGAAGTGTTTATTTTTCTGCACATTCACAAAACCAACAACAAATCCAAAACCCTAACAAGATAATTGATCACTAATATTACAAGGTTAGCTAGTCAAGACAAATCTAATTTTTGGAAATGTTGTTTGCATCAAAAATAAAAACACAAAGAGTAGAACCTTACTGAAATTTCTAGATATTTCCAAAAATGTAAAGAAATATGAAAAAATTTGCTATTTTGCACCTAATATTATTTTTTTTATAAAAAATCATTAAAAAATTATAAAAAATTCAAAACAGGTCAAAAAATTCTAATTTTTGGATTGCAGGCGCCTGAAATCATCCCAAATATGTAGAATTTTTTTTGTGAAAAGATCTACAACTGTTTGTGAGATATAAGCAAATATTTGTAAAACCCTAATTTTCAAAGATCTATTTTTTGTCTAATTATTTTTCATCCAAATTAAAAATATAAAGAACAGACCCCTACTAGAATTTAGAGTGCTTTCTAGAAATATAAAAAATATCCAAAAAGTTTGCTAATTTGCTCTCAAAATTGATTTTTCATGAAAAATAAAAAATAAATTATAAAAAATTAAAAATAGTTCCAAAAAATATGATTTTTGGACTAGAAGCTCTTGATATTGTCCCCAACCTATAGATTTTTTTTTGTTGTAAAAATATCTACAACGGTTTGAGAGATATGGTCAAATATTTGAAAACTAGGGTTTTGTCCCAAAATGATGCAAAACCTGCAACAAAAAACTAACAAAACCTACAACAAAAAGGTTCCAACTCCAAAATTCCTCAAAATTTGTCAAAATATTGAGCTGAAAATACAAAAAAATTGTCAAAATATTGAGCCAAAAATACAAAAAATGGAAAAAGGTCCTTAAAAAAGACAAAAAAATAAATATCCATAAAAAAATCCAAGCAATAAAATCAAACCAAATCATTTCTTCCAATCAATTCTTCAAAACAATTCAACACATCAAATTCAACTCCTTCAAATCAATCAATCACATCAATTCCTCTATTCAATTCATCACATCTTTTCATCAAATCAAATAAGTCAAATCAATCCAAGCAATAATCCAAATGGAAGGCAATCCTTAATCCATACCAATCAAGTGGATCAATCTTGCCAAATTATCCAATCACATCCTTTGGTCTTGATCCTAATCTTGTTGTAAACCCAATTAGTCAATTAATCAATCATCCTTGTGTTGATCTTGGGATATGTCATTCCCCACAATGACAACACTATCATCATCTATCATCATCATCAATCAATCAATTACTCATTAGTTTGCAACTTGATGGGGGCAATACCTTGTTTGTTTTTGTATCATTTGTGCTTGCTTGCTTGTGTGTGTTATCATTTTTATCTTACATTTGCATCAAATCCCAATTATTCTAACTAATATTCATATTTTTTATCGAGACAAGGTTGTATTACGTTGGGGCATGAGACACATCATCACCTTGGTCCTTATACCTTGGTGCATCATGTCTAGTGTCACATCAAACATCATGGTTGTTCACTTTCTTGTAGCATAACGTATCATTCATCTCCTTCATCCACTTCCTATCTTGTATCATTCATCTTGTCCCTCCTTATCATTTCATTTCAAGAGCATACCTGTGTTTTTCCAACCCACTTATCCTCTGGAGGGGGCATCATCATCCCATCATCATCCCACTCTTATTTCGTCATCATCCTATCTTTCCATCATCATCCATTTTCCTCTATTCATACCTTAGCTTCTTTGAAATGATGTTACTCGACACAAAGCTCATCATATTGAACATCATCTCAAAGAGGGGCAAAATGTAGACATTGAAAATTGTCTTTCACCTATGAACCCACTTTTTTCATATTAATTCCTCCTTCTACTTGCATAATTAAATAATTTTAATTATTTAATTATCTTTTAAGGTCATATTTGTCTATTAATTATTTTTTTCTTTTATTCTTCCCTTGATTAATTAAATAAATTTTGTTTATTTAATTACGTCACTAATTAACCCCTTCATTTCTATAATTAAATAAATGCTTATTTATTTAATTATTTTCATTTTTCTACTATAATTAAATAATTATTCATTATCCTCTTCTTCTATAATTAAATAAATTTTATTTATTTAATTATTTACTAATTTGTCATTTTCATTCACTTTTGAATTAAATTATTATTTAATTTAAAATTCAACATGTCACATTTTTATTATTTAATTATTCACCTTCCCTCCCAAATTAAATCTCCAACAATCTCTTTTTCTGTGTCAACCTCATTCTCTGTGCCATTCTTATCTTCTCTTGTCTCATTCATTTTCCACCTTTAATTGAATTATCTTATAATTCAATCTTGGCCATTAATCCTTATCATTGCCCTAATTTTTGCCTAACCCTATTTCATACTACAACTTTCAATCTTGGCCATTGATTAAGATATCTTATTGACATCAAATCTCAACCATCAATCCAAATCATACCTTTCCTATAAATCAACCATCTCATAAGCCATTAGGGGGTTGATTCTTCAAATATCCTTATGTTGCCAAAATCATTCTTGAATCATTCATCCATTTCTATCTATCACCATTCATCTATCATCTCCATCTCAATGTTATGTTGCTAAATTGAGCAACCAACATATCAAATCAATCGAATAATTCATTCATCATTATGTCTATTTGAGGTATTGAAGATTTGGATTAGGTAATGCATGTTATTGTTTTATCCTTTTTATTTTATCCAAATTTTTCATATACATTTTGGTGAATTCGATGTGAACCCCCAACTGATTTTTAACTCAATATTTTGAGGAATTTTGGAGTTGGATCCTTTTTGTTGCAGGTTTTGCATCATTTTGGGACAAAACCCTAGTTTTCAAAGATGTGACCATATCTCTCAAACCGCTATAGATATTTTCACAAAAAAAATTCTAGAGGTTGGGGACAATATCAAGAGCTTCTAGTCTAAAAATCAGATTTTTTTGAGCTCTTTTTAATTTTTATAATTATTTTGTTATTTTTCATGAAAAATCAATTTTGAGAGCAAATTAATAAATTTTTCAGATATTTTTATATTTCTAGAAAGCTCTGTGAATTCTAATAAGGGTCTGTTCTTTATGTTTTTAATTTGAATGAAAAATAATTAGACAAAAAATAGATCTTTGAAAATTAGAGTTTTACAAAGATTTTCTTATATCTCACAAACGGTTGCAGATCTTTTCACAAAAAAATTCTACAGATTGGGAATGATGTCAAGCACGTGTAATACAAAATTATAATGTTTGGACATGTTTTGAATTTTTTATAATTTTATAATTATTTTTCATAAAAACAATTTTTTGGGTGCAAAACAGGTCCAATTTTTTGATTTTTGGATTGTAGGCGCTTGACATCATCCCAAATTTGCAGAATTTTTTTTGTGAAAATATCTACAACTGTTTGTGAGATATAAACAAATCTTTGTAAAACCCTAATTTTCAAAGATCTATTTTTTGCCTAATTATTTTTCATCCAAATTAAAAACATAAAGAATAGAACCCTACTAGAATTCAGAGAGATTTCTAAAAATAAAAAAAATCTGAAAAAATCGCTAATTTGCTCTCAAATTTGATTTTTTTATGAAAAATAACAAAATAATTATAAAAAATTAAAAACAACTCCAAAAAATCTTATTTTTGGACTAGAAGCTCTTGATATTGTTCCCAACATGTAGAATTTTTTTTGTGAAAATATCTACAACGGTTTGAGAGATATGGTTGAATCTTTGAAAACTAGGGTTTTGTCTCAAAATGATGCAAAACTTGCAACAAAAAGCTAACAAAACCAGCAACAAAAAGGATCCAACTCCAAAATTCCTCAAAAATTTTCAAAATATTGAGCTAAAAATCAGTTAGGAGGTTTGCCAATGTAACTAAGGAAAAATATTAGGTTAGCATAAACTAAGATGCATAATCAAAACCCCAGCTAAACAATGAAGTACAATGGAGTAAAATAACATAAACAAAGAACAATCTTACCAAAAGTCTTCAAGCCCTCCATGATTGACCTTTATTTCCCTTCTCCATTTGCTACAATATTATGTTTGCCCTCAGATTTTTGATGAGCAACTATGACTATGACAATGTCCTAAGCAAATATTGAAGGATTTTATTCTAAAGTTGCAAATGCACTCAACAATTGAAAGTATGAAGCAAGCCTAAAGTCTGAAGCATGGATTCACAAAGTCAAGAGCATGAAGTATGTCAAATGAGGTTAAAATTGTCTTTTTATAGAAAAACCAATTTTAGATGAATGGCCAAGATTGAAAGTTGAGAAATGCCCTAAGATCAAAGGTTGAAATTAAATGTGAGAACCAACAATTAGGGTTAGGGAAACATTAGAGAAAAATTGAAATGAAAGGCTGAGATTTGATTTCAATAGACAAGGTTGCATGTGACAAGAAGATATTGGGCATGGAAAAAGAGGTTGCTGTAAAATCAAACAATAATTTAAAATTATTTGATTTAAAAGGCTGAGTTGACCTTTTGAATTAAAAATTAATTTAATTCAAAAGTGGTGGAGTCATGTGACAGTAAATAATGATTTTAAATTATTTACTTGGTGAGAAAATAGAAAGTGGACAATTTTAAATAAAAGATTTTATTTAAAATTAGAAAAAGCCAAGGTGGATAATAATTAAATAAATTATAAAAATTTATTTAATTATAAGAAGACATTGGAAATTAATGACGAATTTAAATAATCATGAGGAAATGGTAGACAAATAATAATTAAATAAATTTGGGAATTTATTTAATTATAGAGAGACATAAGACATTAGCGACGCATTTAAATAAAATAAATACAATTTATTTATTTAAATAGTCAAGAGGAATAAAAGATATGAATTAATTAAATAATTGAAAATTATTTAATTAATAGTTGAATTTGGATTATAGGACATAATCAAATATTTTAATTATGTAAAGAAGAAATATGGAGAAAATAAAGTTTGCAGGCCTGGGTCAATTTTATGTGTCTACAACTCTCATATCGATGTGTAGTCATTAGATATAAGGATCATACACAATTTGAATTGGCTTATTGAATAACTGTGTAATTATTCTAAGCATTCAATTAACAAGGGAAAGTTATGTTTATTTTTTGTAACTAGAACGTTCATTGTTACAATATAGCTCTGAATGTGTAAATATCAGTTAATTTGTTAGATGATTGTGAATAAAGAAGAACATTTTAGTATTAAATGAAGAAAGTTTTTGTAGATTTATTTTTTGTTGGAGGTGAGAGTATTTGATCATGTTGGTAAATAGAGTAGATTCAAAATATATATTTTGAAAAAGTGACATTGTCAAATAAATAAATAACACAAAATATAATAATTGTTTATCCAAACATAGAACATAATGTTTCTAAAACTATCTTAAGAAAAAAATTATAAAGTGAGTTTATCTTTTCACCCTCAATTTATGATATTCCTCTTCTCACACCTCTTCACAATAATTTATTTTAGTAAATATCAAGAGTAAATTTAGGATAGAGTTCATTACATATTCCTTTTATTAGAATTCCTAAAAATAAGAAAAATATAACCTATAATAGTAAAAGAAAGAGAACCATATGATCATTAAAAAAATTTAAAAACTAATGTTTATTTATTTTTTTAATATAAAAATATATTAATAACTACAAATAAAACTATTATATATATATATATTGATTTCTTAAAAGAAAAAACAAAACATAAGAATTAAGAAAATTAAAATAAAAAATCATATAAAAAATAAAGCAAGTATATCTAATAATAACAATAAAAATTATGTATGATTGAAGATGGAGAGCTCCTCGAGTGGTGGCGATGGCGGTGGTGAATATTCAAATTTTGAAAAAATGGGATTTCTTGATGATGCTGCAGGCGTTAATGGCAAATAGTTTGTTGATGGGAAGGTGATGTCAGTTGGGTCCTTTATTGCAGGTAAGCGTAGTGGGTCCCATTTAGTGGCTAATGACTTTTCTAGAGGGGAAGGGGCTTCGAAGATTGTGTGTCCAATGCATTCCCTAGTGTCCTTTGAAAAGGAGAATCTCGGGGCTGAAAAGTCTGGGCCAGGTCTATTGTCTGTTGTTTGTGATGGGACTCCTAATGTTGCGGGTCTTGGGATTGATAAGACTAAGAATGATTTCTTGTCGAGCTCTTCTCTTAAGTGGACAAATCTATTTAGGGCTAAGCCTAAAGGTAAAAGTACTTCTCCTCCTATGCCATTTGTTGCTAATGCGAAGACTGGAGAATACTCTATCTCTGTCCCGGCTGTATTATTGATAAAAGCATGTTAGATATGGATATGGATTTGTTGGGAAAGTTTGTTGGTCCTCGACCTCATATTGAGTTGGTGCGTAAGTTTGCTTTAAATCATTGGAAACCTAAGGGACAAATTGATGTGGCTACTATGGCTAAAGGTTTCTTTTCTTTTACTTTCAACTATGAAGATGATCTGGTAACGGTGTTGATAGGAGGCCCATGGTTTATTGGTAAATCTTCTTTGATGTTGAAAAGGTGGGAATCAAGTTTCAATCCGAACTTGTGCTCATTTTCGGCTGCTCCAGTCTGGGTTAGACTTCCTGGTCTCCCTATGGAATTCTGGGATGAAGTGTTTAAAGGGATAGCAAGCACTTTTGGGTGTTTGTTTTCGATTGATCAAATGATGACCTCTAGGAAGCAGTTGGTTTATGCCAGATTTTGTGTGAATGTGGAGCAATCAGCTGACTTGCCTATTGTGATAAAGATTAACTCTAAGTTTGGAGTTTGGGAGCAAGTGGTTGAATTTGAGTCGAATCCATTTGCTTGCTTCCATTGTAAAAAAATTGCTTGGCAAAGAAATGTCCTCTCAAAGTGTCGAAGCAGATGACTAAACAATGGAGAGAGAAGGAGAAAGCCCCCAAATAGGATGTGGAGCCTTTGGAAAAAGGGGAATCAGCCTGGTGTGAGACTGTGGAGGATAAACTTGTGGAAATGGGCATGGTAGTGGCTTATAAGGTTGATATTCTCGAAGGTTAGCTGGACTTGGGAGAGTTGAATCAGGATCTGAAGTAGGGAGATGAGGATATTCCCTCCCTTGTTTGTGATACTGTGGATTCTATGAATTTGGTGAGGAATGATGTTAAGGAGGATGATAAGGCCTCTATGAATGATGGGTTAAGGTCCCTTCCCTTGGGGGTGATTCAGGTGCAAGATGATGGTTCATAGATTGAGGGATTGGAGGTTTTGTCTGAAGCTAAGGACAATGGAGAACATGAGGATTTGGATAATCCTCCTTTCATTCTAGTTCATGGGCGTAACAGGAAAAAACACTCTCCCTCATCGGGAGTCGTGACAAGGAATAGACAAAGGTCAGATTGTGGGTCTAAGCCGCGAGGTAGAGGTTGCCCTCCTGCTAACATTGCTAGGGAGAAGGAGAGCTGAATGGATATTGCTAATGGTATGCAAAGAACTCTGCTGGAGATGTGCTCCAAGAGCACTTCCCATAAGCTCTCATGAAGATCATTTCCTGGAATATGAGGGGGTTAAATCGCCTTCACAAGCATGGTCTTCTTGCTAATCTAGTAAGAGATCATTGCCCTAATATTGTGCTAATTCAAGAAACTAAAATGGGTTTGGATAAATTATCTAGGTTGAAGAATAAGCTTTTTAAGGATTGTGGGATGCATTGTTCTGATGCGGTGGGTGCATTGGGATGGATTGTGACTTTTTGAAATCTTAGGGTGCTTCAGGGGCTTGAGGTGTTCAATTATTGTAATTATGTGGCTACTTCCTTTAACCATTTGTGTGATAAGTTCTCTTGGACTTTGTCTAACATATATTCTCTGAATTGTAAGAGTGCTAGAAAAAGGTTGTGGGAGAATCTTGGCTCCTTTAAAGTGATGCACCATGTTGATAATTGGCTGGTTATGGGGGATTTTAATACTCTTTTGCGTGATGCTGACAAGTTGGGTGGTTCACAGATTGTGGATGATAGTAGATATGATCTTATGAATCTTATTAATGATAATGCTCTTCTTGATTTGGACCTGAAAGGTGCTTCTTTCACTTGGTCGAATCGGCGTGTGGGAAATGCCCTTATCCAGGTTAAGCTTGAACGAGCTCTTATTACCCCTGAGTGGTTGGTTCATTATTCCTGCTCACTCTTTTCTTTGACAAGACTGGGGTCGGATCACTTCCCCTTGGCTTTGTCGATGGATCTGTTGGGTGGCAAGAAAAACTTTCCGTTTAGATTTGAGAAGATGTGGACTTGTCATCTAGATCTTGGTAATCTGGTTAATGATTGGTGGAACATTCATGTGGATGGTTCGGCTATGTTTAGAGTTGCTAAAAAACTTGCTAATGTTAAGGATAATGTCAGAAAATGGAACCACACTTCATTTGGTCATATCTTTTTAGAGAAAGAGGTTGTGTCTAAGGAGCTTCAAGTTGTACAACAATCTATCCAATTGACCGGGTATGATCATGCCTTGATTTTGAAAGAAAATATCCTTCTTTCTAGATTGCATAATATTGTTGCCAAGGAGGAGGAATTCTAGAAGCAGCGTTCTAGGACTATGTGGCTGAAAAGTGGGGAAAGGAATACTAAGTTTTTCCACCTCTCTACTCTTAGACACAAGGCTTCTAACCGAATTAAAATGATTAATTTCAATAATCAAGTTTTGGAGAAGGATGTTGATTTGCACTTTGTTGCTTCCTCCTATTTTTTTCAGCTACTTTCGGTGGAGGGGGAGCTTGATTTGGCTTGTCAAGAGGATATTCTAAGGGACATCCCTTTTCTCTTAGATTATTATATTAATAGGAAATTGGTTTGCATTCATTTAGCGGATGGAGTTAGAAGTGTCGTTTTCTCTTTTGAATAAGACGTCGGGACCGAATGACTTTCCTATGTTCTTTTTTCAGTTCTTCTAGGAAATTATTTCTAAGGATGTTGTTGTGGCTACTAAGGAGTTTTTTAGGTCTAGTTCTCTTTTGAAGGAATTGAATTCTTCTTTTATTGTTCTTGTTCCTAAGAAACCTAACGCTTCTTCTTTTGATGAGTTTCATCCCAATAGCTTATGTAACTTGGTTTATAAGATCTTCTATAAGGTTCTGGCGATTAGATTGCAAAGAGTTCTACCTCTTATCATTTCGCCTCAGCAAAATGGATTTGTGGCTAGTAGGCAAATTTTGGATTTTATTCTCTCTATTCATGAGAATATTCACTCTCTTACTGTTAATAAGCATGTTGGTTTTATTTTGAAGCTTGACTTACTCAAAGCTTATGACAAAGTTGATTGGGGATTTCTTTCTAAGATTTTGGCCTCTTTTAGTTTTGGGGAGAAAGTGGTGGCTCTTGTGCTTCAACTTATTTCTACCCCTCGGCTCCCTATCCTTATCAATGGGTCCCCTTCTCCTCTCTTTGATTGCTCCAGGGGATCCTATATCTCCTTTTCTATTCATTATTATGGTGGAATATTTGGGTCATCTCATTAAGAGATTTATTAACACTGGGGTTATGTCGAGGTTAGCCCCCTCTTCCATTAATATTATCTGCTCCCATCAACAGTTTGTGGATGATTCTCTTATGCTTGGACAATTGTCCATTAAGGAGGCCAAGACTGTTAAGTCTATTTTACAAAAGTATGAGGCTGCTTCGGGGCAGAAGGTTAGCTTACCAAAGAGTGTTATTTTCTTTTTCAACACTCCGGTCCATAGACAAAATAAAATTGCTAGAATTTTGCAGTGCCAGATTGGGGAACTCCCTACTTCTTATTTGGGTCTTCCTTTGTGCTCTAAAGTTCCCGACTCTTTTTGGTGGGATATGTTTGATAAATTCAACTCTAAATTGGCTGGTTGGAAGGGTGCATTGTTGAGCCAAGCTAAGAAAGTTCAGTTGATTAAATCTACTTTTCAGAATCTTCCTATTTATGCTCTCAGTCTTTTCCATATGCCTAGGAAATTTGTGGATATTTTGGAAGGAATTCAAAAAAATTTCCTTTGGTCTGGTGTTGAGGATAAGAAAAGAATACATTTGGTTGCTTGGGATGATGTTTGTAGGCCCAAAAAGGCTGGTGGTCTTGGAATTCGTAAAATCAGAGCGTTTAATATTGCCCTTCTTGGAAAATAGTTGTGGGACCTTATGCTTGCTAAGAGTGAATGGGTGAAAATTGCTTGGAGCAGATACTTACGTGTTGCTGATGGTATAAGGGGGTTCTTATCTAATGACTTTATCCCCCCGTCTGGCTCTGCTCTTTGGAATTGTATGGTTAAGGCCTGTAGGCTTGTGGCCAAGGGTCTCTTTTGGCAAATGGGAAATGGTAGAAATATTTTGATCTGGGATGATTGCTGGTTTGGCAACAGGCCTCTCAAAGATGAGCCATGGGCTCAACCTTTCATGGATCTATGTGTGCGGCAGTTTGGCAGTTTTTTGTTGATTATATTAAGGGAGGCTGTCGGAAGAGGCTGCACGAGGTGGACCCTAGAATGGAGGATCTTTTTAAGGCTATATCATTGGTTCATATTCCTTCTCTCCCTTCTTTTGATAAATTTTTTTGGAAGCCTTCTTCTAATGGTAACTTCTCTGTTGCCTCGACTTTTCATTTTAATAAGTCCTATGTTGGTTCTGCTCTTTTTTGGGCCTCTATTTGGTCCTCTAGATTGATTCCTAAGGTTAATGTTTTCTTTTGGCTCTTTTGCCAGAACAAAATATTAACAACTGACAATTTGGTCAAAAGAGGTTTTGTGATGCCTAATAGGTGCTTTCTGTGTGAAGAGGAAGCCAAAAATTCTTGCCATATGTTGATTGGTTGCAGATATGTTGGAATGGTTTGGGCCCATGTGCTCTCTCTATGGAATCTAAGTTGGGTGTTTCTTGGTTCTATTAAAGATTTGTGGTCACAATGGGTTGGCCCCACATCCAATCTAGCTCTTCTGATTTTTTGGTCTCTTTCTCTTCCTCACATTGTTTGGGGTGTTTGGCTTGAGCGCAACAACAAAATTTTTAGGAATTCTACCCTCCCTAATATCTCTGTGGCATATAAAATATGTGCGGCTATTAAAGAAAATTTTCTTTCTGGGATTACTTTTCACAATGGGCCGAAGATGAATCTTAGCCCCTATGATATGTCTATTGCACAAAGGTGGAAGCTGCCCTGTGATATATCTCTCTCAGTGACTAAAGGGAAAACTTCTAGGGAAGATGTTTGGACAGCTCCTCCAGATGACTGGGTGAAGGTAAACTTTGATGGAGCTGCTAAAGGGAATCTGGGACCTGCAGGTTGTGGGGGAGTGATCATAAATTCTAATGGTAGGCTCGTCTCTGCAATGGTGCTCCCTTTGAGAATCCAGAAAAACCACTATGCAGAAGTGGTTGCAGCCTATTATGGTATTAAGATGGCACAAATTAAACGCTATAAGAAAGATTGGCTGGAGGGTGACTTTGAAAAATTGTGCTACACCTTCTTGGACTATTGAGTCTTTGATTAGGGACTCCATTGATATTCTTAAATCTTTTGATGAATATTACATCTCTCATATTTTGAGAGAGGGTAATGGTCTAGCGAACATCTTCGCTAATAGTGGAGTTAGAGATGTTAGGGAATGGGGTTTGAATGACCCCCTCCCTATAGAGGCATTAACAACTATTAACCATGATTGCCAATTTTAATTTTCTTAAGGTTTCATTATGGCCTGCAACGTGCATGTCTTTCTTCACATGCCCAAAGATTATGTGGAAGGATGGTAAGCTTGATTTGAAACGAGCTAATGGTACGATGGTGATAGCCGTAGGGAACGACTCTATGTTCTTAATTCTCCCCTGCCTTAATTTAGTTCTCACACAAATTCTGGGCACTCCTAACGTTGTCTTCTAGAGTTTTCTTTTCATTGAGTTCAGAGTTCTCAAGCCATTACACTCTGCAAATTCTATTGATATGGGTGGAGATAGAAATCGTGCAGAGCCCTTCTCTTGCGAAGCTGCTAGGAAGGAGGTTTGGCAGGTGTTGGAGAAAGGAGGGTTAACTCCATACTTGGAGAGATTGCATGGCAATAATCCTCAGGATACTACTTTATTTGGAAAAGGATGGAATGATAAGGTGTTGAAGTTGGGCGGAACGGAGTTTGATGTGAATGAAGAATTTATAGCAAATATTACTAGTTTGGAAATGGATGGGATGAAAGTTTTTAGAGATAAAAAAGAGTCGCAAACTGCTATGCAAATCTTTTTCAAGGGGGACGAAGCCAAGGATTTGAAGACTACGAGGAGTGGGGGCTACTAGAGGAGCTCTATTAAGGCACTGTGGGGAGATGTGCTAGAAGAACTTATGTGTTTTATTACCTTGGAAGGATGCTTCTCAGTGGTAAAAACTTACCACTTCATTTTGCTCAATCATTTCCGGCATAAGAAAAGTATTTCCTTTCCTTATTATCTCCTCATGTCTTTGGACCCTGATCTCAAAAACCATAAGAAAAACCCTAAAAAATATTTTCATGTGGGGTTAATCCTTTTAATTTCTGAATATGCGAAGTCTTTTAAGGTGGCTAAGACAATTGCTACCCCGAAGGGTAAGCAGTCTAAGCCGATGAAGGAGTATGAGACTACCTCCGAAGAGGAACCAACTAGTTAAAAAGGGAAGAAAAGGAAGCTTATTTTGGAAAAGGAGTTAGATTCATAAGAGAATTTGGACTTTGTCCTAGACTCACTTGCCTCTTTGGATGTGGGTCCTCAATCCCCTACTGTGGGAAAGACAAAAAAGGGGAGCTGTGTGCAAACAAGGGTTATGAGACTTGTAGTGATGTGCTGAGTAGTGGTGTGAAGGAGAAGAATGATTTGTATGGTGAGGCTTCTTCGCCACCCCCTATGACCAAGTAGAAAAAGGAGCCAGAGGAGGAAAGTAAGAAGAAAAGGGTTCTTAGGACTGTGAGTCAATTATTGGAGAGGGTTTCTCCTCTCACTATATCGGGTGGTCTGGATTTTGATGATTCTCTGAGTGTAAACCCGAAATTGTAGCAGAAGGGTAAGACTAGGATTGCTGGTGGTTTGATTGTTGTGGATACCCAGGCTGTAGATTTGTAGAGGTTGAAGAAAAGAAAGGTTGTGGCTGAGGAGATCGTGAATTCCATCCACAAAATCAAAACACCTGTTGCAGTTGGGAAAGGTAAGGAAATCTCTACTAGCCAGGATAAGGTGAGTTCCTTTGAGGAGGAAGATGTTGCGGGGAAGGGGTTTTTTAATATTGATAGGAAATATATCTCTGATGTGCTTCGAATTGCTCATGAGGGTTCCATTGTTTTGTTCAAGTTGTTCAAATGGTTTTTTCATGAACTCAATAAAACTAATGTCAAAGTTAGGGGTGTGGTGAGTAAGGCTGAAGATTCCTTTGTCCAAAACCAGATTGATGAATTTTTTGATTCCTTAAACACTGTGGCAGAGGAAACTCTTAAGATGAAACAAAATTTGGAAGGTAAAATCCTCACCCTTGAGGATCAAATGGAGAAAATTTGGGATAGTGTGATTAGGGGTGGGGAGGTGACTAAGTCTGCTGCTAACTTTGATTTTGTTGGTGTCACTTCTCCTTTGGTGAGTGCCAAAAAGAATAAGGAAATTGTTCATGCTGAAGAGATTGGTGCTGCTGGCAAGCTGATGGAAGAGGAGGTTGTTGTTGAAAAGGGTGGGGAGAAGAATAATGTTTTGATTACTGAGGTGAATACAGATGGACCTAGTGCTAGAACTAGAAACAAGACTAAGGCTCAGGTTGGGGCTACTAGTAAATAATTGCTTGATGTTTTGGATGATGCT